>VMDO01003225.1:14218-148101 GCA_007922755.1 Pedetes capensis
CGGTATCCGACTCATAGCGACCCTCTGTCCAACAGGGGAAACACTATTGTCAGTGCTTCTCTGCTGTTCATAGGGTTTTCAATGGCAGATTGATTTTTGGGAGGGGGTTGCCAGGTCCTTCTCCCAAGCCTACAGCTTCTGGTGTTCCCAGGTGGTCTCCCATCCAGGTACTAACCAGGCCTGACCCTGCTTAGCTTCCAAGATCTGACGGGATCGGATCACAGGGCTACAGCTGCAGGCTTAGAACTGCTGTAAACAACACTAAAAAAGAACAACTTGAGCCTGAACAAAGGCACTTCAAATCAAAAGAGATAAAATAAACTCATCACTATTAAAATTCAATGAAAGTAATTTGTGTAGAGTCAGCTGGCCACAGATCATCAGCACAGCCCTGAACACAATGTCTCCAAGGACACCTTGCTTCCTCAGAGGGCTGCCGTTAACTATGGGTTGCAGAGCCAAGCCTCCCTCGGCCTTCTGCTGCTGACATGTCTCCCCCAGTCAGACCCTGTGTGAGCAAATATTCTAGAAATCCTGACATGGGTCCCTGCCCTGTGCGTGGACAGAGTCATGCTGACCAGTGAGGTGGCCACGGCACTTGAAATGGAGCTGGCCTCAATGGGGTGTGCTACAGGTGGGAGCGGTCACCGGGGCTGGAAGACAGAGTTCCAAAGACTTGTGAAGCACTTCATTCCTCATTTTTACGCTGACTGTGTGTTGATAGGTGAGGCTAGGGTACAGGGGTGTGTAGGAAGGAATCTGGCCTTGGCTATGGGGAGGTGTGGCTTCCCTGGCAGCTGCCAGGAAGCACTGTATGTAACACCTGAAGGAAATGTCTTTGTTCAGGGTGGGGCTGGCCGTGCCCCATAGTCCAAGAGTTGGGGCTGGCCGTGCCAGAAAGACCAGCCTATGATGCAGGGTGGGAACTTCGGGTCACATGGTGTCCGTCAGCCTGGAGACTGCGCCCGACTCTGTGCCCCCTGCCAGTCATGCTTATGTAGGAAGCCCCCAGAGAAACTGGGGACACTTGACAGGGAGAGCAGCCCTGGCTGGCCACACCCCAAGCGTGCCACTGCCCGAGCTCTGGCCTGGGCATCTCTGCCTTTGGTAGATATGAGGTTGGGCCCTGCCCTGTAACAAACTGTGGCCTTGGGTCCTCTGGGAGTGGCTTTGGAGGGAACTTATAGGTGATGCCAGGAGGGAGGCCAGTCTTGGGGACTGGACAAAGCACCACACTGTGAGTAGCAGCCTGCCTGACTCCAGGCAGTAGGTTAAATAAGACATACTCAAATTCATTTTACTTGTTTCCATATATACTTCTTTAAAATGCAGCCACAAGAAAATTTCAAATTATATCCACGGCTCACTTTTGTGGCTCAGGCTCTATCAGCCAGCATAGGTATGGAGAGATGGCCTGTGTGCACATGCAACTTCATGTAATTGCCTTTTTAAATGAACTTTGAGAAAATACAAGTTTTGGACTGGATTTTGTGCTTAAAACTACATTTATCTACATAGACTCTATTGTTGTTAGGTGACACTGAATCAGATCCAACTAATAGTGACCCTGATAGGATTGTTTCAGGAGTGGGTTGCCATGTCCTTCTCCCATTTTTGCAGTGTTGGGGATTAAAGCCAGGACTTCAGAGGGTGCAGAGCAGCACTTCACCAACTGAGCTAAACCCCAGCTCATGGACTCTATACACACTTATCTTCTCTCTTTTGAACTCACAAAAGCAATAAGAAGCAAATACTATAAATCTTTCTAATCTGGGTTTACTAAAATTTGATTCTGGTTTGACAATGACCAGATAAAATTGACTAAACTGAAACCTGAGCCAAGCCCACTCACTGAAACAGACAATATAGAACTTAAAACCAAAGCTGGCGAGTCTATAATGAAGAACAAAATTTAATTGCTCAAAACCTGTATGACTGTTCACAATGTATAAACAAAACCAGTCTCTCTATTAGAATCCATCTGAAACAATTCTATAAAGACAGCACAATAATAAACCTTCATAATATTTACACATATCTTTATTTGCAAAATCTAAGCAAATAAAGATATTGAGCTGAACTTTATTGAAAAATCCACTTGACAAAAGAGAACAAAGCTCTATCTTAAGAACTACTTCACATTCAAATGTAATAACTATTAAACTTAATCTATAAAAACAAATTAATTCCTTCTTTTATTGGCTTCTGCCTGCAGTCATACTACTGTGGCATCTGATCCCATCAGATCTCAGAAGCTAAGCAGGGTTGGGCCTGGTTAGTTCTTGGATAGGAGACTGGCTGGGAAATATTGGGTGCTGTAGACTAGGGAGAAGGACCCAGCAGCCCACTCCCAAAACAATCAGCCATCAAAAACCCTATGAATAGCAGAGAAGCACTGACCATAGTGTCAGTCATGGCACTGAGTCGGGGAATGTTTCATCTGTTGTACATAGGGTCACTATGGCACCTAACAACAACAACAACAACAATTTATTAGCTTCATTGTAGTGTCTACTACATCCTCATGCCAGACCAAGCCATTTGGGCTTCCTTGTTTCAAATGCCTTGCCATTATACTTAGAAGAGAATCTCTCTGAGAACAGAGCCTGAGGGCCCAGGGTTGTTTGAGAACCTGTGTAGGGCACATGGTCCACCTAAATCTGCTCTGCCACCTATTTGTTAACAAATCATTCTGATGATAACTTCCTAAAATTCTAATTTGTGCTTGAAAATTAAAATTTGTTATTGGCAACAGACACCGTGAGTCATTTTTCTTGAAGTGCTGTCCAGTCCACTGAGTCTGAGGGAAAGTCGGGAGATGCCCACAACTGAACAACCACGGTGTGTCTGCCAGTCCATCGTTCAGGCAGAAAGAATGTTAAAAAGTGGCTAGTTCAGCTGGTAACTCAAATGTTGCCCATAGGCTTCTTCCACAGAAAACCACTAGACTTCATTTAGTTGGCAGCATAAGGGCTTTCTGCATGCTTTCTGTTTCATCACAGGGAACACTGAAGAAACACGTATTAAAGGTTAATATCTGTAGAACTTATGATTTGCCTTGCTTTTCAAAGGATGGTTCCAAGTGACACCTATAAGTGGGTGGCAGTAAGTAGTAGACCAGTCAACACCATCACCTTCCCCAGTATTAAAGACTCGGCTATCTCCTTTGCCATTACTTTTCACACCGTGGAAGAGTGCACAGCATGGAGGCTTCATTGCTAAGACTGATTTAACTGTGTGGAGCCCTGAAAGAGTCCCCTGGGCCGCCCAGGATTGTGGACTTCACTTTAGGAAACACTAGGGTCACATGGTGACCTCAAGGAGGAAGGGAAAATGTCAAAGATAAAGCTAGAAGGCGGAGGTTATGGGGTTTGCTTTGGGTTTTGCAGCCCAGGCTATGCTTGACACCACTGCTTATTTGTTCTTTAATGATGAGATTGACAATTCATTAAATTACACTTAGAATTGTAGCCTCCGGGCTAGATGTGGCGGCCATGCCTGTGATCTCAGTGCTCAGGAGGCTGAGGCAGGAGGAATGCAAGTTCAAGGCCAGCCTGGACTACATCACGAGGTCAAGGACAGCATGGGCAACTTAGCAAGGCTCTATCTCAAAACAAAACTTTAAACACCAGGGGCTGGGAATGTGGCTCTGTGATACAGTGCTTGCCTAGCATATGTGAGCCCCTGGGACTGACCCCCAATAGCACAAAACAAATTTTAAAAAAGAAAAAGAAAAAGAAATGCCACCTGAGCCCTGGGCCTGGGGAGTGTGGGTGGCTAAGAGTAAGGGCGCGTGCTCACCAGACATCTGGGCCATGCTCTCTCGTATCCTATCCAGCCTTCTGAGCTTCAAGAGGAGACCACCAGCCCTGTCCCCCACCCCTCAGCCTGTGCTCTGTCCTCCTCCAATGGCAGCCCCCTGCAAGTGTTAAATCTGGCAAACTGGAACTCTGTGAGAGGGGGCAAGGCCCATAAAACCCACGGGCAGGGACAGAGCTGTAGAGGGTGAGGGCAGAGGCGCTGCACACAGCCTGGAGCCACCAGAGCACAGGGTCCATGTCAGGGAATGAGGTTCACTGCAGCCCCCCACCCCAGGGAATAGCCTTGGCCCCCAGGGGACCCTGATCTCAGCCTGCTCCTTAGTTCTGCTGCCCGGGCTCTCTGATGCCCCCCATACTCCAGCTGAGAACTCAGTTAGCCTCTCCCAGCTCATTCCACCTGCTCAGTCACAATGAACAAGAAAGTCGGTAAGTGAATTAACTTGCAGATCTACAAACACCTGACTTTTTAGCGCTGTTCAAATAAACAGTGCAACCTTGTCAGCTGCCTCTGCCACCTAAGAGCTTGTCGCTCTCAGGTACACGAGGCTGCCTAGGCATTTACGGGGCAGCCTGCAAGCATCCCAGCCTAGGAACATAAAAAGGAGACAGACAGAACATTAAAAGATTTGGCTATTGGGCTATTTTTGCCATTCAGTGGTAACATCAAAACTAATCAGTGAAGTTCTGAGAGTATCTAACATAAAATAAGAAATCAGTATGTGGGAAACACAATCCACTATTGTGGCCACCAGGAAAGAACACTGCCTCTGGGTCCCCAGTTCTGCCGTTTCACCAGTCCCACCAAGACACTAACCCGAGCTGAACACTTACCCACTGCATCTGTGCGGTTTCCTTCATCGACTCTGTGAAAGCCACGGCGAATCTAACAAGTGAACAGAAATAATGGAGATGATTAGGCCAGAATTCAATTAGCGTAGCTATGAAATGGCTTTTCGGAACAAATGAAGAGAGACAGGGTAGGACACTGACTCCAAAGTGCAATCAGCCATCATGACTCATGGGCACTGCCCCCTAGGCTCATTCTCTGTCACATCAAGAAAGTTGTGTATTCAGGATGTAAACCAAACGATGCTCAAAATTTCCCTTTTTTTTTTTCCTCCTTTCTATGTAAGTTCAGAGAAGCAGGGATAAAATCAAAAGCCAGAGAGGAAGCTTCAGGAGAGACGCAACCGACATAATTAATCCACCCAAGTGCTCCAAAGGCCCTGCCCCAGCACTCCAGACCCACTGAGAATGCCCGCATGATCACGTGAACACTTGCGTTTTATACAAAAATTTCCTTAGCAGTTGTAAAGGGCTGCCGCACTCAGAATATGAAAGCAATCTATTAATTAAAATTTGCCATAGAGTACAGGAATATTAACTCACAGGGAGGAGAGGCAGGAAGGCCGGAAACCCCCATAGGGGTACGGCAGAGAGGGAGGCCGTGGGCATCTCTGCTCCTCACGCCTCTGGACAGCCACTGCCACCCACATGGGGCCCCAAGGCTGCACAGTAGGGACAAAGAAGGCAAGGATGAACTCTTGGAAGGCTTTAATCCAAGAAGGAGCCTTGGGACCTACGGGGGGCAGGGGAGGTTGGGGGTGCGGAGACCGGTGAGGGGCAGGGAGGGAAACCGGGGGAGGTAGGGGCCATCATGGGGGTCAAGAGGGAGAGAATAAGTGGAAATGCAAGCTGCAATGTCATGAACATCCCATAAAGAATCTCACGATTTTGTAGGCGATTTTTAAAAGGGAGGGGAGAGGTGCCTCGAGAAAAAGGTTCAGGGGTCAACGGGAAGGACTGGAGTCAATGCCATCGTTCCTGGAAGATGTGCTGCGTTTGCTCAAGGTGGGCAGGTAAATGCTCCTCCCTACAGTGCCTGGGTTTTACAGCTTCCTAAGACAGAACACTGCAAGAGTGCCTAGCCCAGAGACACCAGGAAAATAAATTTAAAATAAATCATTTCTCAGGAAAAACAAAACGACTTCTTTTGCACTTTCTGTTGAATCGTGCCACTGTGAAGTGCATTTGCTCACTTTGACATGTGACTTTGTTTGTCAAAAACACCTTTAGTCAACCCACAGCTCAAAAAAACACAAAATTACCAAAATCTAGCTACTGCTGACTTGAAAAACAGCAATTTCACAGTTTAACCTAATATGTGCTATACATTTTTAAATTACAAAATGATTTTTGAGGTACTTTATTTCATACTAACTCTTTTGTTTGTTTAGTAATTTTAAATTTTCCTATGCCAGGCGTGGTGCCATACACCTGTAATGCCAGCACTTGGGAGGCTGAGGCAGAAGGATCATAAATTCGGTCCTTCACAAAAGAATTCCCACAAGTTTCAGATACTCGTTATTTATTTGTAATATATTTATTGAATATTATTTTATGGTGCCTGCAGCCATAGCCCTGTGGCATTCGATCCCGCCAGATCTAGGAAGCTCAGCAGGGTCAGGCCTGGTTCATACTTGGATGGGAGACCACCTGGGAACACCAGGTGATGTAGGCTTGGGAGACAGACCCAGCAACCCACTCCCAAAAATCAATCAGCCATTGAAAACCCTATAAACAGCAGAGAAGCACTGACAATAGTATTTCCCCTGTTGTATGCAGGGTCGCTATGAGTTGGATGCCAACTCGAGGGCACCTAACAACAACAAACAACAATTATTTTATAATCTTATTAGCTGAAAAGCTGATTGTAAATTAAGACTGAATACTATACTATGCAGGGAAAAAGTTTAAAATACTGAAAAAGTTTAAATTATACCCATATAAAAATACACACATTAAAAAGAATTCCATTAAAAATGAAACATTGATTCTAAAGCTAGACAAGTTCAATGCTTTGTCTTATAGAAAAGTGTGCCATATTGTGTTGACAAGAAATTTATGATTTGTGCAATTTTCTTGCCCACTAACCTCAATCAATACCCTCCAAATAAAAATCAATATTTGTTTTAATAACAACGCAATGAATAATACTAATGGTGATATTGTAAGATGGAGTTATTCAATATTGTTTCTAGTAAACAATTATTTTCCTTCTATAAGACTGTGCAATACAAACCACATAAATAGAAAGGTAATAAATTTTTAGAATATAAGAACAATGACATTAAGAAAATGTGTGATGATGGATCACTTCTCCAGGAAACCCTGAACACACACACACACACACACACACACACACACACACACACACACACCTATTTTAAAAGCTGCATTTCCCCGACATTTGTATTCAGGAAGTCCTCAGGAAGAATGAAGGTCCTGAAATTCAATAACACCTCAGTGTAACCTGGGTTTTGGGGCCAAGACTGATACCCACGTTACAAGGAAAGCAGCCATAGGCTGTGCAAAGGACCTGGAGGTTAGCCCTATTCTGGGCTGAGCTGACTCAGTCACAAGTACTTAAAAAGGTCTAAATATCCACCCAGGAGAGGGGAATTGATAGCTGGGATTTGCTGGGTTAGAAACTCATCACCCGGTTTTATTCTGTTTTGGTTTTACAGTGACTCTAAGATTTAAAACAGTGGGAAGCCTCCTTAAGTATCCCTAGGAACTCCCTGTAGGCTCTGAATTCAGGGCGATTCTAGGCATAGCTGAGACATTCTTGTCTCATGGCCACCAGCACCTGCCTGGGAGGGTCAAACGGTACAGACCACAGTGTCTGCCTGGAATGGCCCTTGAACGCCAGATGGTCCTGGCAAGGACTCTTAGGCAGTAAAGTTCTTCATTTGAGGCACTTATGGATATTTACTTCCTTCCATTTAACTTCCTTTTTTTCATAATTACTATATGATTGTAGAGGATTCACATTGCTGCTATCATTATTTCATTTCTTATTATTATACTTGCTGCCCAGAGAAGATGGAGTGATATTTTTCCCCAAAAAAACTTCCAATTCACTCCAGAATGCTGTACAAGTAGGGTCATTTTCTAACCATGCCTTTTCAAAAGACAGAATTGCAACGAATTCAATTTAGAGGGCTTAATTGGCTTTTCCTGGACTCTAGAGTCAGGCTACGTCTTCTTCTGTAAAATAGGATGAGTGTCCCGGTGAGCTGAGCGGAGGAGGGTGGCACTGCAGGCAGGAGAGGCTGAGTAAAGCAGAGACAGAGCCTAAGGCCAGGACGTCTCATTCAAAGTCACTTTACAGGGGTCAGAAAGAGGTGCCTTCCTATCACGCTGCCCCAGGCTGGCTGCCAGTTGTCTCTGCTGAGGTAACCGAGTCAGAGGTCAGCTGGAGGCCCTGGCCCTAACAGCAGTGGCTCTGTGCTCTGGTGGCTCACCGCTGGGGCTAGTGCAGGAGGCTGCCCCCAACATTCACCCCCATAAACTTTCCCACCTGGCAGGAAAAAAGTTGGGGAGTGCAGCTCTGGAAAGGACCCTCAGGCCCAGGGTTAGGCAGAGCTGCGAGGTGGCCCAGCTGTCCCAGTACCTGGAGGGGCTGGCACAGCTGGGCCTGGGCTCAGAGCTTGCACAACTGCCCCCCACCGCTGAGTGTGCTACACGCTGGCTTGTCACTTTGGAGGGGCGTGGCCGGCAGCCCTCTGGGGGAGGACTGAGTCCCAGCTGATGATCCCCGTCCCAAATGACTGAGGGAGCTCAGGAGGCCTCACCGACAAGGGCTGGGCAAACAGTGACGCGGGTCGACCTGGGCCATCGGGATCCTAATCTGTGGGCTGAGAAAGCTAGACTTTGCCTTGATTGTTCCCTCTCAGAAAACAACAGCCCCGTCCTTCTACCAGGCAGAGCCTTCTGAGGATGCCCAGCCAGAATCAACAGCAGGTCACAACAACTCACAGTGGAATGGCATCAGAGCAAAGCAAAGATGGCGTGGCATAGGTTTTACAAGGTCAGGTGTAAACAGCAAACAGCTGGTCCGCTTGGTTTTATCTCTGTTGAGTTACCAAGACAGCTTCATTGTTTGGCTCAAGGACGTTCTTGCAAGTCTTACCTGGCTTCCTCAAGAACTTTTCCCATTATTTCATTTTTTTGTCCATGGTTGGCATCTTCATTTAAATCAGTTCCACCAAAGATGATTCCAAAAGGAATTTGATGACCTGCAAAATGGTGATATTTGAAAGAAGAATGAAACCCTCTCATCAATCCCCTCCCTAGGTGATGGATTAATGCTCAGGTCCCCAGAATACAGGGGCTGTGCTTTGTTGTTAGTTTCATCCAGCTCTCCTGAGCAGCAGAGCTGGTGTCACTATTAAAAGCATGGCACTGAGACTAATGGAGGGAGACACCGGCCACTGGTGTCCAAACTATGTTTTCATTTACTTTGCTTTAAACTTTAACAAATGAAAAATATGGTTTACCACCGTCAACCAGAACCAAAGGAATCATTCCAAGGAAATGAGCTCATCTGAATCCATTAAGATTTACAACACAGCAAGGGCGCTCCAGATTTAGTGCCGTTGCCTATCATCCCACCAGCCAGCAGTGGCTCAGAGGGGACGTGAGAGACACAGTCTTGAGGATGTCTTGGAGGAAGGGGTGGTACACAGGAACAGAGAATCACGGCTGGAAGGAGAGCTGATAACTGAGATGCTGAGGGTGTGAAGTGGGAAAGAATCTGCCATGGGAAGATGCAGGTGGGTTTCCAGGGAGGGGCCCTGTGCTGATGGAGGCAGAGGAGGTGGCCATGCATGGTGACTTGATCAACTCTCCACGAGTGCAGCTGTGCAAGGCCTTGCAGTCACATGCAGCAAGTGAAGTGATGTGCTATCCAAAGACACTCCTCTAGACACGTCCAAGGCTAGCTAGAAATTTCTCAAGAGCCTGGCCTGCAAGCCACCTTGCAGGTGTGTCCAACTTGGGTTCACCTTGGGATTTCTCACGCAGCCAATCCTGTTGAGCCTCTGAATTTAAAAGACAGACACTGCTTCTTCTTTTCATTGGCCATAGAAGTGGTGCTGTCATGTGAATTAGCAGATATGGGGGCTGAGATTTAGCTCAGTTGGTAGAGCACTGCTCTGCAGTTTGAGGTCCCGAGTTTGATTCCTAGTACTGCAAAAATGGGAGAAGGATGTGGCGATCCACTCCTGAGGCAATCCTGAAACAATCAGCCTTTGAAAACCCTATGAGGGTTGCTATAAGTTGGATACAACTCCATGGCACCTAACAACAACAACAATAACAACATCTTCCCCTCTCCCTCCAGGGCGTGCTCACCCTGGAATTTCACTGCTAAGACTTCAGTCTCAAGGTGCTGAGCAGGCTGGGTGGTGGTGGTGCATGCCTGGAATCCCAGCACCCGGGAGGCGGAGGCATGAAGACCATGAGTTCCAGGCCAACCTTGGCTACAGAGCCAGACCCTCTGGGGGTGGGGTGGGGAACTAAGCAGAATAATAATGGCTGGAGGGGAACAAGGCTGCTAAGAGCAGAAAACTTTGAGAATTAGTCTACGTGAGCATTGGTGAAAACCTGCCATTTGTTTTATTACAAGCTGTGTGTGTGTGTGTGTGTGTGTGTGTGTGTACACGCGCACACATGTTTGTCCTCATACAGAAAGACCAACAAAATCTACCCTTCAGTGAAAAAACCAAGTGCATATTTGTTGGATAATCTCTGTGTACAATAAATGAGAAACACACACTCCCATATGCACACGATGTCTGTGAAATATAAGCCAGATGCAAGTTGTCACCGCCTCCGGGGAGGTGCCTGGTATACTGCAGACCAGAGATGGGCAAGGCTTGCGCTTCACCCTCTGTGGCACCTTCTGTCGGCTGAACTCCCTAGCATGACCTATGTGAACTTTCCAACAATACAGGCAGACATAGAGAAGTCCGTCAGGGCCCAGGTTCACCGTGGGCAGTAGGGTTAGGTGTGGGTGACACTGACATCGGGTGGATGATGTTCCTATGTGGGAAGGATATGAATCACTGAGGACCAGAGAGAGGCCTATAGCAGGCAAAACAATTGCCCCTAGAGTGTCCCCATACTAATTCCCAGCACCAGAGAGTAGGTTACAGAGGAAAGGGAATCCAGGTAGCCCACAGGATTAAGGTTGCTAGTCAGCCAGCCTTAAAGTGGGGGAGACCATCCTGGATTACTCAGGGGGGTGCAGCGCAATGTCTAGGGCCCTCATAAGTGCAGGGGAAGGCTCAGAAAGTCAATGAGAAAGATTTCATCAGTTGCTGGCGCTGGAGGAGGAAGGAGGACCCATGAGCCCAGGAAGCAGGTGCCTCTAGAAACTGAGGAGAGAGAACAGAGCCCCGAGAGCCTCTGAAGAGCACAGCCTCTCAGTCCGTAATTCTAGCTGAGGAGGCCCCTTCAGGGTTCTGGCCTGCAGAACTGTGGGGTAATACATTGAGTCACGTGGCAAATTGTCATGGCAGCATCAGGAAGCAAATACAGCCTACGGCCACCCAAGAAAGTTTCTCTGATAACTGCTCCTGAAGGAGGCAAAGGAAAATGGCAAGAAAGTCTCTTTTAGAGAAATTGCTAGAGAAAAACAGATACCTAAAAATGTGCATGGAGTACTAGGAAGCCCGGTAAGAGGTAGGGGCAGGTTTGGTAATTAACATGAGCTGCCTTGTAAACTCGGTGAACCCACCTCCAGCTCAACTTGGGTCTAAGTCAGGGCGGAAGCTGGGGCTGGGGCTGCAGGTGGCCCCGGGCTAGAATCTGAGGCTCCACCTGGGAGATGTGTACTTTGGGGAGCCTGCTTGGTTTCTATGAAGATCAGCCACCTCATCTGTGAGGCTGAGATGGTGTCACTTAGCTGGCTGCCACGATCAAATGACAGGCTGTGTGGCACACCTGGGTCCCAGGAGACCCCACACGCGGCACTTTAAATACAGCTGCCCAGAAACTCTCTGAGTTAAATTACCATGTAGAAGAATGGAACATGAGATACTCATATTTTATTTACTATCCTAGTTTTTCAACGTTCATTCTGTTGCTAAGAAAACAAAGCTTTAAAGAACTGGGGATGTAGCCCAATCGTGGAGCATGGCACAGCATGTGCAAGCCTATGAGTTTGAGCCCCAGCCCTGAAAAACGGGAGAAAAAGAAGAAAAGAAAAGACTTATATAAGTAGCAAGTTAGTCTTAACAGCAAAAGACTTTAATAAATCCACCCGTATTTGTGACTGAAGAATTTTAGAAGTCATTTGGATGTCTTTTGCTGTATAGCATGATATATACGACATATATATGCACCTTTTTATTACTGCAGTATTTACAGAGGGCAAGATGTTTTGTACTGTGTATGTATGTGGAGTGGCTGGCCAAGCTAATTAATATCATGTGCATCATCTCACATTCTTTCCTTTTGTGGCCAGCACACCAAAGCCTACTCCCTTAGCAGTTTCCAAGTGTATTAATACTTCATTATTAACTACAGTCCACCTGCTGCAACATCTTCCCCACCCTCACCCCCACTAACCACCACTCTACCCTCTGCTTCTACGAATTCACCTTTTTAGACTCCACACACAAGTGAGACCTTGTGGTATTTGTCTTTCTGTGCCTGGTGTACTTCACTTAGCACAGCGTCCTTCACATTTACCCAGGTTGCCACAGATGATAGGAGTTTTCATCTTCTTGAGGCTAAATAGAATTCCATTGTGTGAAGCTGGGCATGGTGGTGAATGCCTGCAATCCCAGTGACTCAGGAGGCGGAGGCAGGAGGATCGCAAGTTAGAGACCAGAGGTAGTCTGCATAATTTAGTGAGACCTTGTCTCAAAAAAAAAAAAAAAAAAGAAAAGAAAAAAGAAAAAAAGAATTGCAGTGTGTGTGTGTGTGTGTGTGTGTGTGTGTTTCCTTATCCCTTCATCTGCTGATGGACACTTAGGTTGATTCCCTACCCTGACTATTATAAGTAGTGCTGCAATGAACCTGGTGGTATTTATAGACAGATGTACATGTACAAGTTTGTTGATCACAACATTATTGAAATTGGGGGGAAAGTGGAAATAAAATGCATTCATTCAAAACCAAAAGATCATTCAAGGGCAGAGGAGATGTTCTTTACATATTGTTAGGTAAAATAGATAACCAAATGAGTATGAGATGACTGCAGTTTTATAAAAACACACACAAACTACAGAATGAGACACACACACACACA
The DNA here is from genome assembly GCA_007922755.1 of Pedetes capensis. Lineage (NCBI taxonomy): Eukaryota > Metazoa > Chordata > Mammalia > Rodentia > Pedetidae > Pedetes > Pedetes capensis. The sequence continues at coordinate 27,143 of VMDO01003225.1, forward strand.
CACACACACACACACAGAGAGAGAGAGAGAGAGAGAGAGAGAGAGATTGATTCAGCAACACTGATTTCATTTCTTTCTGATAAATACCCAGTAGTGGCATTGCTGGAGCATATGGGTAATTTGTTCTTTATCAGTCACCTGACCATATTTGCTTGCTTGTCAAGTCCAAGCCTAAAGCATATTCTCAGGAAGAAAGAGGAAGGCTTCATTAAAACACAGGCAGTCAGCATCAGAGGGATTGGCAAGGTGTCTCTTACACTGGAAAGGCTTATGAAAGAGATCCCAGAAAGCTCCCTGCATGAGAGCAGAGATAAACATCTCAGACACTGAGAGCTACGAAGTTCTGTTATTAAACACTTGAAAGACTGATTGGCATACATGGCAAAAATCTTTCACAGACGTGCCCAAGAGGAAGGAACAAATACAATGTGTCACTTCAAAGTGCATATGGCAATTGGTCCATAAATAAAAGCATTAAGATTGAATGCTTTTAAAAATGCTTGAGTATGCCTGCAACATATCTGTATTAATGTTGTTAATGTGCTACTTCCTATTATTCACACATTCATTTGGCAATTTTCTTTACCTAATTATTCCATGCCTGCAGCCATAGCTCTGTGGCATTGGATCTCATCAGATCTCAGAAGCTAAGCAGGGTCAGGCCTGGTCAGTACTGGGATGGGAGACTGCCTGGGAACACCAGGTGCTGTAGGCTTGGGAGAAGGACCTGGTAACCCACTCCTAAAAAACAATCAGCCATTGAAAACCCTATGAATACCAAAGAAGCACTAACGACACTGTTTTGCCTGTTGTAGGTAGGGTCACTATGAGTCAGACACCAACTTGATGGCACCTAACAACAACAACAATTATTCCATCAGCAAATATTGGTTTTAAAAAGAGAATTTCTACTTGTCCAACTTTTTGAAGTCTTATGTAGGTACAACTAATACATGGATTCTTACAAATGTGGCTAGGTATTATCTCTCAATGTGCATGAAAAGCTTTAAAAATGCGTGTGCCCTTTGATTCTGCAAAGCCACTTACAGAAAATCCTAAAGGAATAAACCTTCTCAAGCATTATATGCAGAAGTCTGGTCCTCACAACATTGTTTATAACTGAGAGGGGGAAGGAACTAAGATGGCTGTATGGAAAGGTCATCATGAAATCCATTAATTTGTGCACTAAGTAAAAAATAAAATGCAATTATTTACAACCATCATGTAAAAAACACACTCAATGACATAGGAAATATTCTTAACATACTGTTAGGTAAAAATAGGTATTAATCTATAAATATAATGTGACTGGAATTTTTTAAATACACAAACTACCAGGTGAGGGAGGGGAGAGAAAGGGAGGGAGAGATAGGGAGAGATGCAGCAGTATCTGTGCACTCAAGGCATTTAACACAGGGCTTAACACAGAATAAGCAGGCAGCAGATGCCTGTCAAAAGAAGTCACAAGTCTACATTATAAAAGTATATCCTTTTTGCAAACTTAATTTCAAATAAAAATATGAAACAAATGAAGCCAAATATACATATGCAGTGGCCATTTCTGCATGTAAATTTGCATGGGCCATATTTTTTTCCTCATATTTTTATGTATTTTGCAAATCATCTACTGGTGTGATTTTAGAAATCAGTAAACGCTACATAGTTAACAGTTTATTGTTAGGTACCATCGAGTTGTATCTGACTCGTAGGGACCCTCAGAGGGTTTTCAATGGCTGTTTCAGGATTGCTTTGGACTGCCACATCCTTCTCCCACTTTTGTGGTGCTGGGAATAGAACTAGGGACCTCAGAGACTGTAGAGCAGCGCTCTACCAACTGAGCTAAATCCCAGCCCACACAGTTAACAGAGGACTGTCTCAAACTGTATGGTGTTTCCATGGAGTGAAATGCTACCAGGCCAGTTAGAAATGGGGTAGAGCATGGCGCAGAGAAAGCACCTGGATGCACTGTCATGTGAAAATCTCCCCAGGGAGCAATAGCTCTTCTTACTGACAACCTTCCAAAGCTTTTTCCAGGTTACGCTACTCGGACTTTGACTTTGGGGACTAAATGGTGTTTAATTTCCACAAAGACACCAATTAGATATAAACAAACCGGTAAAAGTTGAGCCAAATTCAGTACCAGCAGTGTTGCTTCAGTTCTTGGTATTTGTTAAGTGGAGCCATGGCATTGATTTTCTTCTCTGCAAAAGGTTTGCTTGGGGAAGGGCTTCTTTCCTCTCAACTCTTAGGAGAAGCAAACCTAACTCTGGTGTCTTTGTGTTTATTTGAAATAGAGGCCAAGAATGGTAAACTTCAGAAGATCTGATGCTTATTGGGGAAGAAACTCCAGCGGTTTGACTAGAATGAAGGGAAATAGGTCCTTGCTGGTCTGCTAGGAAAACATGAACTAGAAAAACTTTACAGATGGAGATTTGTCAATGTCAATCAAAATTTAAAAGATACACAGCCCTTTGGACTACAGGTTTGCCCAGGAACTTGTACTACTGATACTCCACACAATGAAGTAAAGACATAATCAAAGATACCGCAGCATTGCTTGGGATAGAAAAACTAAGACTCAGTTTCTAACTAGGGTGGATTCTAACAGTGGAATGCAGGGTGACCCTATCTAATCCAAAAGTCCAAAATAGGAAAAGGTCCAAAACTGGGCTGACATGAAACCCCAAGTGGAGAATTTTGCTCCTGATCTCATGTGGCAGGTCATTGTCCAAAGACAGGTACACTAAAAATACTGCTCAAAATTCCCTTCTGACCATGTTGATAATCTATACATGAAACACAAATGGATCTTGTATTTAGACCAGAGACCCACCCCACAAATACTTCATTACGTGTATGCAAATATTCCAAACTCAAAAAAAAAAAAATAATCAAAGTCAAAAATACTTCTGGTCCCAACAATTTTAAAACAGGAATAGTCAACCCGTATAAGCCTACCATTAAAAAGAAGAAGCCAGATGCAGTGCTGCAGTTCAGAAAGCACTCAGAGACAGGCAAAGAAATATACAAAATAATTCCATTTGTGCAACTAAAACATACATATTTGTGTCTGTGTCTGTGTGTGTATAAACCACTTTAAAAGAAATAACAGATAAAATTGCATAGACAGCAATGTATCTCATGACTGGTCACACAGACACAGGTAACTCCCAGGGTATATATAATGTATTTCTAGGAGAGTACACATAAGAAAATGATAACTTTGCTACTGGGGAGGAAAATGAGCCAATGGGAAAAGAGGCAGGGGAAAGGTGTGACTTTTTGCACTAGATTGTTTAGTTATGCCACACTTCACGCTGGGGGAATATTTTGCCATGTGTGTATTACCTTAAAAAGTTATTTTAAAAAGCACTTTGCACAATGTGCCCAGAGGTAAAGGGAGCACCAGAGAGGGCTCAACTTCTGATGGCACAGGAGACAGGAGAGAGATCGCAGTGGAGAATGTCACCTTTAGGAATGACACTTCCAAACACTTCAGAAGCTTCATGCATTTTGTGACTAACATGTAATCACAGTCTGATGACTATCTTAGATAATTTCAACCCGCAGATGACCTGCTACCTCCTGAAATGTGACAGGATAAGTGATGTCCATGTCATTTCATTCACATCTGGGGAAAGCCACTCATGGCTCTATGACAACAAAATCGTCTGTCCTGCCTGGGGACAGCTGTGCTCTCAAGGGAAGCCAGCCAGGCCTCGAGTGCTAGGAAAAAAATATCCACCATTTGTACATCAGATCAGGAATGAAGTAAGAGAAAGGAGGGACTCCCTGCACTGCCCTGTAATGGCCTAGGAACTAAGCAGCACTGTTCAGTCCACCCAAGGATTAGACAATTTTCCAAGAGGAACCACTGTTGTTTGACTGCACTATTTACCATTAATTAAGAGCTCATACTCCATGCTGTTCCATTAACTAAGTTGGCCAGGCATGGTGGCACAAGCTTATAATGCCAGTGGTAGGCAGGTGGAGGCAGAAAGATCACAAGTTTGAGGCCAGCCTGGGCTACATAGTGAGATCCTGTCTCAAAAATAAAATAATAATAATAATAATATGCAAACATGAACCAATTTGTAGCTTGATGTCAGGTACAGGCGTGAATCATTTCAGTAGAAAAGAGAGCCTCAAAATGTGGGGCTCATTGTCCTCTCAGATTTGCACTTACCCTGGAGATCTTATTCTGATATTCTACCTTTAAATTGCCTGTTTATTAAACCCCAGTTGCTCACAAATGCTTAAAACTAACTTCACCATCTTAGTAGTTTCTTCATTATTAATGGTTGAATAAAATGCTTTCCTAAGTACTCATTCTATGTTTATAAAAGAACACTATTTATAACATCTGAAAACTACAGTTTGAAATAGGAAATACACATTGAAAAAATTCAGGATGATACTCTTCATACAACAAAAGCAGCTTTGATTGACATCCATCCATTCTGGACTGGCATGTTGTTGTTGTTGTTGCTGTTGCTGTCAGGTCTGACTCATAGCAACTCTATGTACAGTGGAACGAAACACTTCCCCACACTGTGCCACGCCCAGCACTATGTCAGTGCTTCTCTGCTATTCCTAGGATTTTCAATGGTTGATTATTTCGGGAGTGGGCTGCCAGGTCCTTCTCCCATTTTTGTGGTGCTGGGTATCAAGCCCGGCGCCCAGAGAGTACAGAGCAGTACTCCGCCAAATGAGCTGAAACCTATCCCACACTGCTGGATTGGCATAATTACCACATTTAGAAAGTTGCTCAATAGAAAAACAAACCAAAGAGATAATATATCCTTTGGTTTGTGAGTTGCATAAACAGGCGCACAGCTCCATGTATTTTGGATGTTGCTGTTTTTCAGCATTTCCATGCTTGCCTTTGGAAGAACAAGAAGTTTACCTTGTAAAAGTCTGCCTCCTCTGTAGAGGTGAAGAGCCAGTGCTGCCTCCAAGTTCTCAGCCGCGATGAGGTTTGCGACTTCAGATGGGCTTTCAAAGTCAAAGGCATCTTTCAGTAGGCACACGTGTCCTGCAGCTTCTAGATGGTCCCTTCATCAAAAGTATACAGAAATGAAAAGATTGGGGGAAATGTTAGCATATCACAGGATGCTGCTGTGATTCGGGTTTTTAATCAATTTTACCAAAAACCCTTACCTACTGAATTGCTCTTTAAACACAGACGGGCCTCACAGCCAATGACTATAGCCACACAGCCACTAGTCTTTGACATCTGGGATGTGGCTGTGACCAAGGCCAGTGGAAGGAGGCTAATTCAGCCTGGTTTGGCAGCTTTGTGACCCAGGGCACACTCTGCCATTTCCCGTGGTCTTTGTTGTGCCAGGAAGCTCTTTCACCAACTTTATTCCAGCTTTCTTCTTCTCCTGTCCCTTCACTGTGGGTGGTACCCAAAATTTGCCTTCAGCTCTCTGTTACTCAAGTCACCTAGTATCCTAGCTTCCAAAAGTACTTTACACCGAGGCATGGTGGTACACACCTGTAATCCCAGCACTCAGGAGGCTGAGACGGGAGGATTTAAGTTTGAGGACACCCTGGACTACCCAGCAAATTCCAGGCCAGCCCAGGCTACACAGTGAGAATTTCTATCAAACAAAACAAAACAAAACATATCTCATGGCCTTTCCATTCTGCCTTCAAAAAAGAAAAATCCCTTTCAAACATCTCTTTTCTCTTTCTCTCCACTTCAGCTCAATTCCTCGTTACAAAATTCTGAAACATAAATCTGGTGAGCAAAAAATCATTGTTCTGGAAGGCAATGATAGTATGAACAAAATCAAAAGACAGATAAGAAAGTAAAAAAAAAAGTACAACATACACAAAATGAAAAAAGGCTAATTTGTTTAATATATAAAGAGGTCTTATAAACCACTAAGCAGCAGCCTAACAACCCAAGAGAAAAATATAGATGGGCATAAAATTTCACTCTATACAAAGAGAAGTATAATTGGGATTTTAAACAAAGGAAATGATGCTCAACCTCAGTCCTGTTTTTATGTAAGATATTTTGTAAAGATGAAAAATGTTACCTAAGACTCTATAAAACAAACTCTCCAATACATTATTTGTGAAATAGTAAATTAGGGTAACCCCTTTGGCAGCAACTACAAAATTTTAAATGTACAAAATCATCTGACCAAATAACTCCACTTGTAGAGATTTATTCCAGAGACATACTTGGATATGTGTGCAAAAACATACACCCAAGTATCCATTGTGCTGCTGGGTTTTAAATAGAAAAAAGACTAAAAACCACCCCAACGGGCACCAGAAGGGCACCAGCTACACCATGGCACCTATGTCCACCCATGCTCTTCTGCCATCAAAAGAATGTAGTAAATGGTGATGAATTTCAACGTTCACTGTTAATGAAAACAGAGCAAAGTAAAGGTTACTCCCTGTGGACAGCCATGGATACACAGGTTATCGCTAGAAGGGTGCCTGAGAAATAGGTGAGCAGGATTGTCTACACAGGAGACCACTGGGGGACAGAGATGAGCTTCTGACCAAACGCCCTTTGCTCTGGTTGTTATCTTGTGCATGACCTATCTTCTATAATTGAGGGGGAGAGAGAGAGAGAGAGAGAGAGAGAGAGAGAGAGAGAGAGAGAGAGAGAGAGAATGTACAACACATGGAACCAAGCCTCTGTCCTGACTAAAAGCCTCCACCAGCTCACTGCAGCCAGTTCCCCTAGCGTACGTAGGAATGGGGCCCATATCTCTCACCTACTGAATAAAGTGGGCTGGGATTTAGCTCACTTGGTAGTGTGCTGCACTGCAGTCTCTGAGATCCCGAGTTTAATTGCCAGCACTGCAAAAATGGGTGAAGGACCTGGCAATCCACTCCCAAGGCAATCCCGAAAACAGTCAGCTATTGAAAACCCTGAGGGTCACTATGAGTCGGATACCAACTCGATGGCACCTAACAACAACAACAACTGAATAAAGTAACGGCTAAGCCTGTCCCTGGCATGAAGTTCACCCGCCACAGCCTGGCACAGCATGCTGCCTGCCTGCACCTCCATGCCCATGACATGACACAAGGTAACGCCAGCTCTCTTCAGTCGTGCTCCTTCTCAGCACTTCACTGCATGTTTCCACTGGGCTTAGAGCCTGGCTCCACTACACTCAGGGGCACAGGTCCATGAGTGATGGAGTCACTTATCACTTGGGACGTTGGTTACAAAATCAGAAGATTGGTGATAACCAGGTCCTTTAAGAATTACCCTTAAATCATCCAGATGGCAGGACTATATGAAATTCAAGTCAAACACCACACACACACACACACACACACACACACACACACACACACACACACACACACTTCAGCAATGGCAATGAAGGAGTTATTTTCTTATATTTTCTTAGCTAAACACCTTGCCTTGCATTTAGGGGCAATATTGCAGAAAATCAGACTGGTAAGAATAGAAGGAAAAGGAAGAGGAGTGAAAGGAACAGGAAGAGGAGGAGGAGAAGCCCTGCCTTTGGTCTGAGTGCCCCCCAGGCATTCCTATGCTGATATTTAATCCCCACCAGGAGGCATGGAGTGGGTGGGAACTTCACCTGCTGAGATTAGAGGAGAGGCAGTGGGTAGGTGCTTAGGGTTAGATAATGACTAAGGTGGAGCCCCATGGTGGGACACCGCTGGCTTTGTGAGCAGAAGAGCAATGGAGAGAGACCACATAGCACACACCTGTGCTCCTGTCTCATGCCACATGAGACCATGTGGTGCCTTGCACTGCCTCAGGACTCTGCTGGTGAGGAGCCCATCCTCTGAGGTGGGCCCTCGACTCTGAATCTCCAGAAGTGTGAGCTAAATAAGCTTCTTTCTTTACACGTTTGACAAAGAATGGCCTCCTAGAAGCCACCTCATGGTCATGTCGCATCACGTCACATGCACTAGGAGAGCGGCGCAGGAGCAAAGGTCTTCACAGGAAACAGTACCTTCAAATCCTCAAGCTCATGTTCACTCTGGGACACGTGGTGAGAGCCATCCTGTGTACAAACAGGCAAAGGATAACTCCTCTTTCAGTTTCCTTTCTATAACAAAAATACACAGTGTTCCAACAGCATTGTGCAAATGAAGAAAACTACAGTCTCGGAACTGAAGCTGACTTACACTATGGAAGCAGGAAGAACGTTGTATACCTGGATCTTATCATTTTCACTGTGGAATCTGATTCCATCACCAAGGGTCAGTAGCTCGTCCGCTCCTCTCTGCCCCTCGCTCACCCGGCTTCTACTGGAAATACTGGTGGCCACTGGCCAGCAGGCCAGAAAAGAAGCCTGCCAGCTCTGCAGCTGATATTCACTTCAGCCTAAAAATTACATCATGCAAAAGCAAGAATTCTACCTGCTTCTGAGCAGAGGTGAATAATTGCTATCCCATCTTCTTAAAGCTCTAAGAAGTGAGAAGCCAAAAAAATGTGTTGATAAATGGAAAAGAGGTTGAATTCTACTTAGAGAATCCATTCCTGTGAGATTGATGACTTCTGCAGAATCTGTACAGAGGAGCACAGGAAAGGAGGTGCTCAGTGCAGATAATGAGATGCACAATAATGAGTTGTTCTTGATCTATTAAACCTATTTTAAACAGCATTTTGACACTAGCTTTATGATCTCATAAATATTCTAAATAAGTTTTTTTAAATCTTAATACTCTGTGGACTAAGATTTTACCCTCATGTCTACTTGACTTATAATACCTTTAAATTGCTCTATCTTCATTCCAACTGTCAAGTAATATTTCAATGCAACTAATAAATTCATAGAGCACCTATTACACCCAAGGAATCCTTTTTTTCCCCTAAAGAAAGCTTTTTTTGAGGAAGAAGTCATCTCCAATAAAATTAAGAGACTCTGATAATTTATTTGTCAGTCTAGGAAGAGAAGAAACCTATTTGCACATCTGTGGGTTAAGATTCAGTGGCACCCCACAGGCCTGTACATGGCCAACAGCCCCCCTTTATCCATGTATACAATGAGCGTAATCACTTCTGTGTTTAACTCATGAGAATTTTCATAAACTGCAATATCTGATTGAGAAAAATAGCAAGAGTAAATAAAATAATGCAGGCAATGCCAAGTGCATTCTGTTAGAGAGCTGTGCACCCTTGCACAATCCTGAGAGGGGAGACAGGAATCTGAAGGTCCTGCTCCCTATTGTGGGTCTCTACAGGTGAGCACCTGGAGAGCCAGGGCTTCTTGCTGCACCTGTTGGGGCATCATGCCCTCAACCGCGGGCACCTAGAGAAAGAACTACCTGCTGCTGATGAGGGAAAAGCGAACCGCCTTGGGCAGTACCAAATTGCTCTCTGAACAATACTTCAAGAAACTCCAATATGTAAAAGAAATCATGCTGGTCTTGGCAGAAGAAGACAAAAGGCCTGTGTAGATGCTTCTGAACCCCTGCTTAGAGGATAACCAAAGAAAGGCCCCTCCCCTTCCTGTGGATCAAGTGAAATGATAGCGACCTATTTGACCTAGTTGCAGAACTTCGCTGTCACTGTGGCTATCATCTCCATGAAGGAGTTTGGTGAGCTGCGAAATGTGTAAGCTTTGTTCATGAGATTCCAGCCCTCAATAGGTGACTGTTAGGAAATCGCTCTTTTCAAGGAAAGGTGGAAATACAATGACCTGTCTGGCAAAGCAGCTGGATCTTCTCCTGGTTTACTGGAGTTTACTTTGCACCGTCTGCCCATGGTCCTGCACCTCCTTCCCAAATGCTTGTCCCCTGTCTGCCCTACCCAGGCCTGCATCCCTCAGTAAACTCTTTCTTCTGCTCTCAGACACACCCCCACCTATGAGTGCCCTGTGCCAAGGCGCTGCCCTCCCCTTCTCTGACTCAGCTGGACCGCATCTCCGCAGCCAGGGGTCTCCTCCACCTACCTGGCAGGCGTCCCCCTGGCCCTGTTTAGGGAGTGTCCCCTTCCCTCAGCAGCACAGCCTGGACACTGAGCCTCCCGGGTTCTCTTCCCTCCCTGCTCCCATCGCAGCGTCCTTCCAAATTGTTCTCAGCCCACAATGCTCTTTTCTGCTCTTGTCTTCTTTGCAGAGGCAGCAACTCCTACCCCGCACCCTCCAAGCCTGCTGGCTTTAAACCCAGGACCCTCCAGGTGACAGAGATAGCACTCAGGCCACTCTGCTTCCTGGGCTCAGGCCCAGCACTGCAGCCATCCCTTCACTCTCTCCCTCCATACCTCACCATCCTGGCTGGAAAGTTATGTCCCCAGTACAAATGCTCACAGCAGCACTATTCAAAATAGCCTGAAGTGGAAATGACTCAATGCCCATTGCTCCTCACCTGATCAATGGACAGACAAAATGGGGCACCATAAACAGAATATTCTTCAGCCCTAAAGAATGAAGCCCTGATACATTATGCAACGTCCTCAAAAAGGACCACATATGGTATGAGCCTAGTCACATGAAATGTCCACATAACTTGAGGGGGCCCTGCTGATGAAGCTGGGGCTCTTTTGTTCATTTCTTTGTTTTCCTGCAGTACTGGGGGTTGCTTTTCGTATGCTTTTCAAGTGCTCTACCACTGTGCTACACTCCCAGTTCCTTTTTTATTTTTTATCTTGAGACAGGGTGTTGCTAAATTATGCAGGCTGCCTCTGGCCTTGAACTCATTATCCTCCTACCTCTGCCCTGCCCCCTGTGGCTGGGATTATAGGCGTGTACCACCATGTCCAGCCAAGGATGGGACTCTTTTGAGAGTCATGAAAATGCCCTGAAATTAGATAGTGGAGATGGTTGCATGGCTTTATGAATACACTAAAACCTACTGAATTGTATACTTTAAAAGGGTAAATTTTATGGCATATGAAGTATATCTCAGTTAAAAAAAAAAAAAAAAGATGGGAAAGGAAAAGGCATTGCTAAGAAAGCTGTCCCAGCCCACATGACCTTGGGCTGTTTCCTTTACCTTTACCATGCTGTCATCTCCCTCCAGCTCTCCATCACTCCCCACCACCCCCTCACACTGTGTAATTATATGCTGCATCTGTCTTCTAAGCTACAATGCTAGAACTTTTTTCCAAACGGTAGTGCTCAGCTCTGAGCTGTTGTGCAGAACTCTGAGGCCATGTGGCTGCCTGCTCAGGAGGCCAAGGGTGACTTGCACCAGCCCCTCTGTGTGAGGAACCCACCTTGCCCTTGCAAAGAGGCTCAAAAGACATTCACTCAATGTCTAAGCACTGAGTTTAACACCTTTACGGAAGGCAGAAACATAAAACAGCCTCTCCCATCTGCTTCGTGGCCATCCATGATTTCCTCTGACTCCTTGTTATGGTTTGGATCTGAAATGTCCCCCCAGCTCCTGTGTTGAAGGCCAGGTCCTTAATGCAGGCTGGTCAGAGGGGCTCTGGGAAATGGTTGGGTCGGGAGGGCTGTGACCTCACCAATGGGTCAATGCACTGATGGCTTCATGGGCTTGGAGGGAAGGGCTGCGTGATGAAAGTGGGCTCTCTCTCACTGCCTGGCCATCAGGGCCTGAGCAGCCTTCCTCCACCACCTGCTGTGTTGTCCAGGTACAAAAGTCACGGAGCCAGGACATGAGAAAGCTCTGCAACCGTAGCTAAGCCAAAACAAACGTCTCTCCTTCAATTTCTCTGTTATTTTGGCACAACACACAGCTGACTAACGCACTCTTCTAAAGGAGAACTTGAGACCTGGTCTCCTTGCATTTTTGTCTTCCCTTCCTGAAGGCCTGGCCAGCATAGCACAGCTCAGAAAGGCAGTGGCAGAAAGCATCTGAGCAGAGGGGAAATGCGCTGCCCCTCTTCCTCCCTCCCCATCAGAGGCTTCAGTGAGCTCCTGCCAGCTAAGCGCTTCCCATTCAAAGCAAAATGCACTCAGGGTGGAGAAGGAATACCCACCACCCACTGTGCAAAGTCCAGCTGGGGACCTGTGCAAAGTCCAGTGAGGGACTTGAGGATGTTTGCAGTAACTTAAGGACACACTCTGCACCTGCGCTGGACTGCTCCTGCCCGAGAGCTCCTCCAAGCTGAGGAAGCAGCGATCCCGGCCACTTCCCAGGATGGTTTCCTTAGGTGTTCTTCCAACCACACACCTGGCACGGAGTTCAGCCAGGCGGGGAAGAGCTGATGGCCTGATTCAGAACAGGAGTCAGAAAACCTTTCTTGGAAATGGGCAGAGGGTACAGTGCCTTTGGGTTTGGGGCCTGTAGGCCATTATCCCAGCTGCCCAGTCGTGCCACTACAAAGCAGAAGCAGCCCCGAAGGCCACCTGGTGAGTGGGCATGGCTTTATTACACAAGCAGCCAGTGGTTGGGCTCTGTATGACCCCAGGCAGGGGGTTGCCTCCCCTGGGTCCCTGGTCTCAAGGCCCCTGCGCTCTGCAAACCATGACCCCCTAGGCTTGCCTCTGCTTTCCAGAGGAAAGTCCCCATTTTGTCACAGGAGTGTCGGCCATGACCCTTAGAGGCACTGCTCTTCCTCCCATGGAGCAGGGTCACTCGGTCTGTGGGAGGCCACCGTGTGCCCTGGGGGACATTCTGCAGCATGCTGGGCCTCTAACACTCAAGGCTGGGGTCTCCTTACATCATGAGGGACAATTGAGGCTGCCTCCAGACCTTGCCAAATGTCCCTGGGGAGAAAAATTGCTGCATCCTCCTTAGCTCTTCCTCTCTGTCCCTACCCCCACTCTGACCTACTGAACTAGAATATTCATTCTGCCAATATCCATTCTGGGTCCCCTGGGTCTTCTGCAGGGAATGTTAAAGGACTTTCTCCAGTTCTCCCAGCTCATTGCTGATAGGCTCACAGGGAATCCCTGTCACTATGGGAACCTCCCTCCCTTCCCTTCCTGGACACCAGCATCCCATCCTCAGGAACCTAAGCTCTCTAGACAGACAATATCTTCAAGTCACTTCTGCTTTTTCTTTCTTCTTTTCTAAGCAATCCTTCCAGAGGTAAGGGGAGACACAAACTGGCTCTGAACAAACACCCAAGCACCAACAGCAATCTTTATTCTCCATAATGCAGAGCCAGGAAAACAGAGAATAAAGAGGAAAGTAACCAAGGGGCCCTGTACTCCGACTTGAGGTCGGCCTCCTCCAAGGACCCAGCTGCCTTGCTCCCCTCGCCATCCCCAAGACCACCAAAGGATTCAGCATCACAGGTACACAACAAACAGGCTGTGCAAAGGACCAAGGAGTGAATGACTGAACACAGAGCAGACAGTGAAGCTACCTTCCTAAGTCACCTCCAAATTGGGACAAAAGCAACAGGTGGCCTTTTAGGTGGGTATGGGAATGGGTCCTTGGAAGATATGGGTTTGTAGTTTGAGTCAAGAGCTGAAGGAGTCCAGTGATGGCCACCCCAAAATATGGTGCCTTGGCCAATGCTGATAATTTTAAACAAAAGAAATTTTGGCAGGAGCAGGTACCAGAAGAGGCTTTATTCTGATAGCTTCGTGTCTGCTAAAAGACTCTCAAGGAAGAAAACATGACCTCTGACCCCTTTCTTGAGTCTTCATTCACTGAACTCATGCAGCAGGAAGAGACTGAAGTCTGTCAACACACCTGGACAGACCTCTGCCACATGCCACTGCCTCCTCCTACCTCAGCTCCACTTGGAATTCCCATCACCTGCTCTGCAGGCCAAGGACTTTATCCTGGTCTATTGTATGCTTCTCCAGGCCCACTGAAGTCCCCTACAAGTCATTAACATTCCCCTAAAATATTGTCCACACCCCCTTTCTTTCCCTCCTCTGTGGGAAGGGGTCTATATGTTTCTGAATCATACTGGCTTGGTGGATGTCATGGTTGGAATCTAAAATGACCATCAAGGTCACATACCTGAGTATTTGGTCCGCAGCTGGTGGGGCTGGTAGTGGAAGCTATGGAAACTTTGAGAGACAGGATCTAGCTCTGCAGAAGTGAGTCTCTGGGGGCGGATCTTTGAAGGTTTTTACCCAGACCCATGGCCCAGGTCCCTCTCTGTTCCTGGTCCACTATGTTGTGAGATACCCTGCCCCCCACCAGCCATTGCCAGCTGCTGCCATGCCTTGAGTCTCTATGAATGGATCCTCTAACTGTGAGCCCCCAATAAATCATCTCTCCTCCCTCTGCCACAGCGACAATGAGTTTGATTACACTGTGATTGCCTCCAAGCATGTAATAAATTTGTGTGTTTTCTCTTACTTAATTTGTCTATTGTCACTTCAGGGCTAGGGTTCAGTTCAGTTGGTAGAGTGTTTCTCTGCACTCTCTGAGGACCCAGGTTTGATCCCCAGCACTGCAAAAGTCAGAGAAGGACACAGCAATCCAGCAATCCCAAAAAACAATCAGCCACTGAAAACCCTCTGAGGGTGGCTATGAGATGGACCTGACTCAATGGCACCTAACAACAACAACTGTCACTTCATTCCCTGGAACCTTCAGAGGACAAAGGGAACCCTTTTCTTTCTTGTCTAAGCCAGATGTTAAACCTCAGGTACTTTATTCCTTAAGTTTCTTAAGCACCATGTATTCTCCACACCACGTGTGTGAAAGTCAGCCAGCTCTGGCTTCTCTGTGTGACCTGATTTGTCCTGGGACTCCTTGTCCTTCAGTGACCCTCCCTGCCTTTTGTTTCTGGAGCATCTCTGGTTGGCACCTGCCTCAGGACTGCCTTCTCCACATTATCACTTACTAAAACGATCCTGGCAGATCTCAGATGGATGCCTCCTCTGGCTCTTAGCTGGAATACTACTTCCACAGGACGTGTGTGCCCCCCCCCTTGACCTCCTTAAGAAAGGAGGCCCCCTCAGTCAGGTTCTCATGGTTTATTTTCTTACAAGCTCAATTCACCACCTGGGATTCCCTCCTCCCTGCTCTGTTTCCTCCTCTGGGTCTCCTCCCCACTGCAGTGTGCTCTATCCAACCTGAGGCCACAGTGGGCTTCCTCTCTGCTGAGCCCATTAAGCAAACGGACTGTCTCTGAGTTAGACATAGGGTCAGCTCACACTATGAAAACCCCACCTGTAAATTCTCCAGGAAACTTCACAAAACGGATCTATCCTCTGCTGGTCATTTCTTTCCACTTAGGATCTTTAGGAGAACTAAGATTCTGGGGCTGAAAGGGGCATGCGAGAGCTGCCAGACTCCACCAGCTCAATTCTCACCATGAGGAACAGACCGACAGTGAGGAAGCAAATTGGGAAATTTCGTGAAGCAAGTTTGTTGAGTAAGAGAGGAAGAGCCCAGAGCGCTCCTCCTCGGCTCCAGGCGCTATCCACCTGCCATCTGCTATCCATCTGCACTGCCACCCCAAGTCTTCATCCAGACCAGTGCCTGCCCCAACCAGGCGCGAGGCGGCTATGCACGGATTAAAGCTCCTCCTTGTCCTCCTGGCGCTGGCCTCACACGCCAGTGACCAGAACGCAAACAGGTAAACACACAAAGCAAGATAATGGCAGCAAAAGGTAAGTGTTTCGATCACTGGACTGGAGCCTGGCCCTGTGGAGCAAGCCCGTCATCCCAGCACCTCGGAGGCGGAGGCGGGAAGATCGCAGCTCAAGGCCAGAGGCCGCGTTCGTAATTTAGCCAGACCCTATCTCAAACAAACAAAAATTTAAAGGGGTGGGGGGGAACAGACTGGGAGATGCAGGAGATGGGGCTACTTCAGAATCAGGACCCAGGACCCTCACAAAGCAGACCCTGGCGACAGAGGACAGACCCTCTGCCTGGAGCCATGGCCACCTCCCCGGGCTGCGTGGGTCCTCCTGGGCCTCCCCAGGGACCCTACCGGGTCCCGCCTCCGCAGGGAGACCTTCCCTGAGCCTCCGTGCGTGAAGCAGCGGCCCCCGCAGTCCCTCTTTTCACCGGCCGCCCGCGCCCGCGCCGCGAGGGCGCTGACCACGGAGGAAAAAATGAGGCCAGGAGCGCAGACACGCGCGGGGACCGGCACCGCCGCTCTACCCACCGCCACCGCGTAAGGCGTGGCCTCCCGCATCCGCCCCCGCGCGCAGGCCACCTGCGTCCAGGCGGGCGACCCGGCCCCGCTGCGCCGCGCGCCCCCGCAGGCTCGCGCCCGGCCGGTCCGTTTGGGCGCGCGGTTCGCGGAGCCCCGGAGCAGCCCTCCCGGCCAACACCTCAGATCCCAGCCGGCGGGATGCTCGGCCCGGCGCGGCCCGCACCTACCGCACACGCTGGGCCGTGACCGCGTTGCCTGTGTGTGGCCTCAGCACCGCCAAGAACAGGAGCCGCATGCCGCCGCCGCCGCCGCCACTGCCCCGGCCATCTACAGGGCCCGCCAGGCGCTGGGGGCGGCGCCTGGTCGCTCAGCCCGCCGCTCCCCGAGCCGCCTGGCCCGTCCGGCCCGCAGGTTCTGGGGTTGGGAAGGGGCGCGGGGCGCGGGGCGCGGGCGCGGGCGCGGGCGCGAGCGCGAGGCAGGACCCGCAGCGAGCGAGGAGGGGCGCGGGGCGCAACCCCCTCCTCCACCCAGTCTCGAGGGGGGGGCCTAGGGGCCGGCCAGCCACACCTGGGGGCATCTGCTTTGCTCATCCCCGGCTCCTGCTAATCTCTGGAAACGCACTGATAGGCGTGCCAGGAGGGACCCGCGCACCCACGTCACCCTGGACGCGAAATTAGCTGTGCCAGCCCCCTTCCTCTCTTCTTGTGGTCAAGAACACCGAGCGAAGGGGACTTTTCTCCTGCCTGACCTCCCTTCTGGGCTGTGGCCTGCTTTGTTCTTAGCACACGACTTCCTGCGGTCGCCATAACAAATTGCCACAGCCTAGGTGGCTCATGGCAACAGAAATGTTCTCCCTTAGGGTTTTAGAAGACCAAATCCGGAATCAAGGCGCCACCAGGACTCTGAGTGGGGAGCCTGTGGTTACTTCTTTCAGCGGCTGGTGTGGTGGTCTTCATTCACTGTGGCCGCATCTCTGGGTCTCTCCTCTGTGGTCACATGGCCTCTGCCTCTACTGTCTGTCGGACTTCCCTCTGCCAGTTTCTTATAAAGGCACTTGTCATTGGACTTAGGGCACACCACATGATCGAGGAAGATTTCCTCACCTCAAGTTCCCTGTCAGTTCCAGCAGGAAACCCTTTTCCAAATATCAGCCTTGCTATTGATTGAAATGTTTGCGTTGCCTCCAAAGTTCATGCAGACCTGGAATCCTGCTGCAACAGAGAAGATGAGGCTTTTCCCAGCGGATCAGTCATGAGGGCTTGCCACTGGTGGCTGGGATGAAGTCCTTATAAAGCCCCATCTGTCTTCCCTGTCTCCTGGCACACGAGGACCTGGCTCTTGTCCCCACTGGAGGATGCAGCAGCAAGGCACCAGCTTGGGGGCAGACAGTACCCACACCGGACACCAAATCTGGGCTTCCAATCTGTAGAACTTTGAGAAATAAATTTCTATGTTTTACGAATTCCTCAGTTTGTGGTGTTTTGTTATAGCAGCACAAAGGGACTAAGGTTTCAGGGACAGGTTTCAGGGACCAGGACATGGGCTTGTCTTTTTCGAGGTCACCATTCCACCCACTACAAAGCCCCATTTTGGAGACGACTGCATTAGTCCAGTTCCCCAGTTGCCTCTTCGGTTCTCCACCATCCCTAATGCCCATGTTCTTTGTCCTTCTTTCCTCTCCCAGTCCCATTTTCCTTTATAACCACAACCATGGAGCAGTCAGTCCCTGCCCCTCTCTGGGGCCATGACTCCTCCGTAAGACCACAGTCACTGCCTACAAACCACGAGCCCGGGTCTACGTCACGTGTAGCCAAGGCACTGGCTACTGAACTCAGCCAAATCATTGAATGTGCGTAGTTATGAGGCTTTGTCCTGTGAGAATGCACTTCTGATTTTAATGAGAGTCAGTGCCAGAAGAGGGGTCATTAGGCTGAAACTCACTCAATGTTTCTGGAATACACCTGCTCCATCAGGTGAGGTGTTCTGCAATATAGTTTGGAGCCCATTACTTTATGCATCCATTGCTTCAGTCTACTCATTTGTAAAATGAGAAAAACTATAAACAATATCATAGTTAATTAGCTCATTTTGATGAAGTCTTTTATGATCCTCCCAAGTAGGTAATATAAAAGGGCATAAAGGCAAATATGTTACCATTGCATAGGCAGAAATGATTACTGGGGAGGAAGGGGATGGAACAGAAAGGTGGTGTGCACCTCTTACAAGATTTACCCAGATGCTTCTAACATAAGGGTCTTAAAGTATAAGTACAGCAAAATCTGTTTTCCCTTTGATCCTAATGTTTGCTCAGACGGTCTTCCCCATTCCTAGCCTTGGGGAAAATGGAACTTTACTATCTACTCTGTAAAAACTATAGTGTTTTCAAAGGTGAATGCCATTGGCCAGCTGGCTTTAGAAATTATTCTGGTGTAAAAATCAACACTTGCCCTGTTTCCCCCCTTTGTGGCAACTGTGAGGTGTTCCATGGCTGTGTTTCTGTTGGAGTGTCTGTCACTGTACCATCATTTTCCTCACTGTGCTGCAAACTATGAATGCTGTGTGTACACACAGACGTGTTCACACATGACAGCAAAGGAGCGGGAGACAGAAGATCCTCAAAAGGAAAAAAAAAAAGAAACTTGGAACTGTGGTTTGTGCCCCTAGTTTGCTCCCTTTCCCTGGCTTTCCTTATAACATCACTGAACGGGACAAAATGAACTAGGACAACAAAAAAGCTATTGGTCTGATGTTAACCACCCTGCTGTCCTAAGGGAACAAGGTAGAGGATCTTCCCATTCATAAACCTCTGGCAGGCAGAACTGGCCCTAGGCCCTCCCTTGTAGACCAGTCTCTTACCTTATTAACATGGAAATCCTTGCAGCAGGAGG
Organism: Pedetes capensis; assembly: GCA_007922755.1. Classification (NCBI taxonomy): domain Eukaryota; kingdom Metazoa; phylum Chordata; class Mammalia; order Rodentia; family Pedetidae; genus Pedetes; species Pedetes capensis. The sequence continues at coordinate 45,977 of VMDO01003225.1, forward strand.
AAGGCTTTCAGGCTGTGGTGGCCCACTGGGATGAGAGTCTTGGGTGGGGCGCATCTCTGTACTAAGAAATTAAGAATCTGCCCTGCTCAGCCACCAGAGGAACAGTGGGATCAGAGCCCCGTTTCCTGCCAAGCTCAAAAGGAAGGACCACCAAATATGGGGGTCTGTTTGAACTGCTCCCTGTAACATGTTGTTGGTGGAGGTTCTTCTCTACTCTTTTAACATTGACATTTGTTTTTAGGAACATACTCATGTAAGCAGAAATGAATTGTAACAATCACACAAAATTTCACTCCCCTGAGATAACCACTGTTAATGTTTTCAAGTTTTCTAGACTCTACATACAAATAAAGTCACAAGAACAGCTCTGTTTCCCGGCTGCTCACTTTGTGCCTGACACTGCCCTGAGCACCATACCACAGTGTCCTCAGCTAATACCCCACAGCCTCCACTGCAGGCTCTGACCTCACCACAGTGCACATGAGCCTGAGAACTGGGGAGTCCTAAACCTCCCCAGGGTAACACGTTTAGTGTGGATTCTTTATTACTAAGTTTCTTTGGCTTCACTGAATGGATGGAGTACTTCTGTTGTTCTTGGTTTTTGCTGAGTTTTGGTTAATGTCTGTCATCACTGTTCCACTACCCATTTTTTGGTAATGTGCTCTGTTTTACTTAAAAATTATGGTAGGCGCAAGTCTCGCGTGGCCCAAGAATTACCTGGTGTACACACAGCTTCTGGTTATTCCGTGAGGCACCAGTCCATGGGCTGCTAGGGAAGAGAATTTGTAGATATGCTTTGAATTCTCAAGTTAGTTGACCTAAAAACAGGAAGATAATGCAGGGTGAAGCTCATCTAATGATTGTCCCTTTAAAGGGACTGAGCACATCTTGGTGTCAGAGAGGGACGTCAGGGAGATTCTCTGCGGTGGGTTTGACTGTGATGGGAATCACAAGGTGAGGAATGCTGGCAGGCTCCACAGCTGGCAGCTGCTCCAGACGACAGGCAGCTCAGCTAACCTCCCTAAGGAACTGCTGGCTACCACAGCCACAGAAACAGAAGAGAACCCTGAACTCCAGGTGAGGTCCACCTGGCCATCACTGTGACGCCACCTTTGTGAGCCAGTCACACTGCCTAGACTTCTGAGCTGCAGAACTATGAGCTGAGAAACAGTATTGCTTTAAGCCACTGCTGTTTGTTACACAGCAGTAGAAAAGTACTATAGTAATATGTCATGAATACTCTGCTACCTCATACTCATTGCCAGCATCATTTGAATAACTACGTAGGGTCCCAGGGTGTGAGTGCACATCTTTACTGTTTCTAAGCTTTTTGCTATTTTTAGCAACATTGTAATGGGCATTTTAGAGCTAAGTCTCTGCACACATTCTTCATTCCCAGATGCAAATTGCACAAAATGTGGGTGAATATGGTTTTCACAGAAATGACTAATTGCCCTCCAGAGAATCTGCACCAATTTCCTTTTGCACTAACCATTTATGAGCATACTTGTTTTTTAAAACATTGCCAACACCAGATATTTTCGGGTCAAGTGATAAAACATGACCCCATCTTTTGTATTTTAAAATTATTGGTGTAATTAGACTTTTTTCATGAAAGGTATATGTATTATTTTCTTTTCTCTGTGTGTATACACAAGTGTATATATTGTATTGGTTGGGACTTTTTCAATTGCAAGTGACAAAAAGTCACATTTGCTTCACCAAATAGAGAATTTACAGGCTCACCTTTGAAACGCCAGGAAAAAAGCTACCCTTTAGTTATGACCAGAACCAAGACCTACAGGTTGCCTTTTTCAAACAAGGTCTTTCTCTCATCTCTATCTTCTGGGTTGCTTAAGTTTCACAAAATGGCCCCTGGCAACTTCAGGCTTCTATCTTTAAAACTCGAGCTCAGCCAGGAATGATGGTGCACACCTATAACCCCAGCAACTCAGGAGGCTGAGGCAGGAGGATCACAAGTTCAACTCAGAGGCAGCCTGTGCAATTTAGCAAGACCTGGTTTCAAAATATAAAAAATAAATAATAAAGGGACTGAGTGTGCAGCTCAGTGGTAGAACACCTGCTTAGTGTGGGGCACGTGCCTCCCGGTCTGGCCTGGAGGTTCGGATGGGCTGCGCCGCCGCGCACACAGATACTAAACACAATTCACTCGGGATGCTCAGGTGAGGGAAGCAGACTCCTGCGGCCCTCAGGACCCCGGCGGAGATGGGAGAAAGGAAAAGCCTCAGGCGCTTTTGCCTTCCAGGGGCAAACACCTGTGTTGGTTGTCTCGGTGGTCAGGAGACAGCTATTGCTTCCTTGGTGATCAGACGGAGAGCAGGTTCCTTTCCTTGTTGAGGATTGCAACGGGAGAGCATTTTTTCCTCATCAAAGGTCCGGGGCAGAGCAGTGGGACAGGCATTTCCTCATCGGTGGTCCGGGCAGGAACAGGTGAGAAGGAGCAGAAAGGGGTGCCAAAAGGGCCTAAAAGGTGGTGCCAAAAAGGATCGAGCTGTCACAGCACAGCTCTTTATGTAGCTTGCCCATGGAATGGCCTGAGCCAATCAGCTTTCAGTCCAGTTGTCCAATCAGGAACGGTTTTGTACAAACATGCAACCAAGTTACTTTCATTTTCCCTAGATTTCTAACTTACAAACCAGATATTCAAACACCATTTTCCCAGTTTGGGAGTTTTTGCCAATTTCCTCTCCATTTTTCCCTACACTTAGCAAGTCCGAGGCACAGGGTTCAACCTCCAGTACTGGAAATAAATTACATAAATAAGTGAACAAACTAAGCTCAGGAGAAAAGAGAGTCTCTTGTTCTTGCTTATTCTAGAACGAGCTCTGGGATTAACGCTGAACAACTTGGATCACTTGTTTATCTCTGAACCAATCACTTTAGCTCAATTGCTGGGATGCTGCTGATTGGATAGGCACAGGTCTCATACCTGCTCCTGGACCATGGGATCCAGCCAGCCCTACCTAATCCACAGGCAACATGATCAAGGGAGGAAAATCAAGATGCAGTTACCAGATGGGGGGACAGACAATGACAGGACTGAATGACAGCTATTCTCTACAGGGCCTGGCCATTCCCTATGCCATTTTTAATTATTGGATGTTTATCTTTCCATAAGATTCTTAGGAACTCTTTATAAAATAAGGACATTTATTTTGTCAGAAGTATTTCAAATTTTTGTCAGTTTGCTTGCTGTTAACTGCAAGTCATTATTAATTACTGCTGCTGCTGTTATTATTATGGTGCTGGGGATCAAACTCAAGGCCTCTGGCAAGCACTCTTCCACTGAGCTACATGCCTAGCCTCTACAATTATTACATTTTATACACGTAAGTTTTAAATCCATATGTAGTCAAACCAATCAACCATTTCCTTTATAGCTTCTGACTTTAGTGTGAGTCTTAAGAAAGCATTACCCTCCCTAAGATTTTATATTGCCCTTTTTTTTCTATTTGTTTTTTTTTTCCCCTTTTAATATTTAGCTCGCGTGGAATTTATGTTGGTACAAAAGGAGAAGCCTGTTATTTCCAATACACTGAGTCACTTTTTCCAGCAGAATTTATTAAACAATTTGCCCTTTCCTCATATTTCAGAAATCCCTTTTTGTCACAGGTGTAGTTATTTTATGTCTGCACTTCAGTTCTTGCCCACTGGCTTCTTCTCCACTGGTCTTTCCTCATGAGGCCAAACCTCCAACATGAATCCACTGAGAGCTGCCAGCTGCCTGCATGTGATGACGTACAAGTGAAGCCACCCACAGGGAGCCCACAGCAGGCACTGCGGCTAGGTCGCCTGTGTCCGCACTGTGCGAATCCTGTTACAGAAGGAACCAGAAGTCCATTTTCTTTCACTTACTCTCACTGCCTCCTGCCCCTTTCTGCTTCTTCTAGTGAGTCCCTGCCTTGCAGATGTCTTGTGGGTTTTTAAAACACAGGAGGAAAAGTACCCAAGAAGTACAGGTTTCTGCTTATAGAGTGAAATACAATGAGCACTCAAAAAAGGTGAAATCAAAACCCATCTTTCTCGCCACATAGTTTCACATCCTCTGTTAAAATAAACCCAAGTCATCCTGCAGCTGAATTAATGCACACTAAGAGGAGCTTCGTATGGCTCTGATTTGGGCAAAGGTCAGACCCAATTCCACAGCATTGGTTGGCTCTGTTGTGACTTATCTCACTCCTCCCTGTATTTTCTGCTTCTATCCAGATTATCTGCAGTCAGACTCATTGCAGCAGCAACTCCCTTAAATAAGCAGAATTTATGATAAGCGTCCGTTTGCACAACAGCCAGATGATCTATGTCATGGCTTGTGGTTGAGCTATGGCTAGCAATTTGGGCTGTGTGTGGCCCAATGCACCAATCTGAGCTGGACCCACAGCGTCACTCCCTGGGGAAACAGGAAACCCAGAGAAGCAGAAGTGGTGGCCTGAGTGTGGCGGCCAGGCTGCCATGACATATGGACTGGGTGTTCAACGAGTGATGGGCAGGGAGCACAGAAAGGCCATGATGGGTGCGTGTACACCAGTGTTTTGAGGAAGCTGAAAGTATGAATAAGGGGATGGACTGCCTAGCAGACGGGTGTGCAACTCAATGGAGATGGAATAAAAAGCCGAGATGTCACGTGGGTCAGAGGAATGAGGCAATCTCTGCGCTGTCCTGTCTGTGATAGCTTCTGAGCTCACTGCCTCAGCCAACATTTCTGAGCTCTGCAGGGGCTGAGGCTCAGGGGATGGGTTGTGCTGGGAAAGGAAGAGCCACACATTCCAGAATAAGTGGAGTGTTTCCCACTCCAGTTCACCGCCCCCGCCCCCCCACATCAGTGAGGTGAAGAGCCTTTCTACAGGGCCCACTTTGTGACACCAAGTACCCTCCCCCGGGATACCTGCTGCCTGGAGTAGGGTCACTGATTTGACTGTTGTAATTGCAAGGGACTCCCATGACCACTCTCAGGAGAAGGGACAGAGGGCAGCATCCCCAACAAATCTGCAACTTAGTCCTGGGGCTGGAGCCTCAATGAGCACAGGAACAGGCAGAACCTCCAAGTGTGAGTTGGGCCAGGCGTGAGAAAGTATCAGGTTGCCCTCTCTTGTTCTTTCTCTCATCCTCCACCCCATTTCTGACATAATCAAGGACGGTGGGTTTGCCTCCAAGTACACAGAGGTTTAAGTGATGTGAGACTTTCTCTCTCTCATTAGCTAACTTCTCCCTCACCCTCCGTTGTGCCATGCCATCCACCCAGCTGCCCTCCTCCTAAGCGGGCTCATCTGCGGCTCTGAACACCTGCCACAGGCTTCCCACTTCCACTGCCGGGAAGGGTGCACCTCATGCAGCCGTGGAGACAGGCCTTCCCTTTAGCGATGGGGTGACTCACTTGCTCTGTGCACTCCAGGGCTGTGACAACCATGCAGGAAACTTCTTGTCCTGAACGGTCTCAGTCTGGGGTCCTGTACTAGTCACCATGAAGAGGCAAAGGCGATGGCCCAGGAGCAAGGACGACGGCACTTTCTCCTGAGCTGCATGAGCAGCTGGTGGGGACAAGGGTGCAGGGAAGAGGACAGGCAGAATCAACACCTGGGCTGAATCAGGGTTGAGTCTAGAAAAGAAAGAGGGCGTGGATGTCGGATAGGTAACTGGTGCTGGGCTAGCCAACATGTACCCACTAGCCAGGTGTGACCACAGAGCACTTGGAATGTGGCTGGCGTGAGTGAGGACTGGAATTTCTCCTTTTATTTAATTTTAACCAAATTACGTTTAGGTTGTAGCCACGTCGCTGTGGCTCTTGAACTTTTGACATGGACAATAATATCCTTACGACAGTAAACTAATAGCAAGGACTTAAGTACATTAGACCCATCTACCATGTAAAGACACTGCCTGCCACCTGGGGTCAGGGAACTGTGCCAAGGGGGAAGGCGGGTAGGTCTCCATTATCTGTTGCCATGTACCAAACCCGCTCAGAACACCCTTTCCTTTGTCCACAGTTCTGCACTTTGGGTTGAGGCTCAGCTGAGAAGCTTTTCTGTTGGTCTTGCTGGTGGCTGCATTTAGCTGGCAGATTGGCTAGGATCTGGGGACCATGGGGACTTTCTTTCCACATTGCAGTGGACTTTCCTACACATGATCTCTCCAGCAAGGCAGCTGGACTCCTAACACAGTGGCTCCAGGACTACAAGGCCCAAGGGTGGGGCCTGCTGGACCTTCTGAAGTCTCAAGCCTGAGGTTGGTCCAGGACATTTATGCCATGTTGTCTCAGTCAGAGCAGGTCATGGGCCCCAGCCCTGTGCACTGTAACCTGAGAAGACTATACACAAGTTGAAAGGCCACGACCCACAGTTTAAAGGGAGTGGAAGGCAGTGTCAGTCAGCCACAGTCACACTATTGCCCAAGTTTCCGTTTGATTTTACCTCAACATCAGCAGGCCATTTAAGTTTATACATGAGACCTCTCCTTTCTAACTGTTGGTTCACTTTCTTTTGAAAACAGCTTGAGAAGTTATTTAAACACCATATAAATCACTCTAAAGTTCATGACTCAATGGTTTTTAGTCTATTCATACAGTTGTGCGACCATCACCACAATCAATTCTAGAACATTTTCATCACCCAAAAAGAAATCCCCGACTTTTCAGCAGTAAGCAGTCACCCGCCAAGTTTACCATCCCCAGGAATGGCAACCATACCATGAACCTGCATCGTCTATATGCTTGCCTGCTCCTGACATTTCATATGAATAGGACCTTGCAATACATGCACTTGGTTGTTTTTTCCTAAACATTGGACCAAATCAAAACATTTCTGCAAGCCAGATTTATTTTGCAATTTCAAGCTATCAAACACAGGGACCCTGAAACATTGCTCAAAATCCCTCAATACACACACTGAACTCTGAGATACTGCCCCTCATTTTTTCACTTAGCTTTGCATTTCTCCAATGAGACCATCCAAGTGGATTAGTTAGCTACCATCCAAAATACACATCTGTACCGGCCACAGGGTATCACATCATTCAAGTTAAGTTGCTTGGCCTTCACTTCATGTTTAATGTAAATTTCATTCTAGACTTTGCCTGAGAGTGTCAGGCCCAACAGTCTTAGAACAACTAACCAAAGACTGTCTCACCTCCCAGCGTGAATGTGGATGGAGCCCCGAGACTAAAAAGCAGTTATGCGCCTTTAAGTGTGGGACCTATTGTGTACCAGATATGTGACTCTAAATAGGCATGGGACGTGTTTGCTTTGTCCTCAGTGAGTTAGGATACTGATATGAATGAAAGCTGTTCACATTACAATTCAAATGATCATTCACTTTATTCCCCACATATTTATCATCAGCAGATGCTTTGTCTTAAAACTGGCGGTGAGCAAAAAAACCAAAGATCCTATCCCTCCCAGCTTTAAGACAGTCATTAAATAGCTTCACAGAGTAAGTAATTATAAGTTGATAGTGGATGCTGTGAACAGAGCTTCAACAACACAAAAATGGGGAACTGATCTAGTCCAAGAAAAATAGAAAAGTGACATTTGAGCTAACAGATGAAAAACTATGAGCATTAACAAGTGGAGAAAACCCAGTTCTGGCCTTCAAGTGATTATTCTCTCATGAGATGCTTAATAAACAGACACTGCCTGTTAGGTGCCCAGCAGGGTGCTAAGTATCAGCCTGTACAGAGACACTTGAAACTGTAAACACAATGCCAGCTACTTTCACCTTACTGGCAGGATTACTAATCCCTATGACCTACTGGCAAGCAACTTCCCAGGGAGGGTCTCCCTCCTGGGTCTTGGCTGGAGAAAAGGACAGTGGAGTGGTCTCACTCATACTACTTAAATCATCGCAGCTGTGGGTCCCAATTTCTGAAGCCACTGACACTCCCCCAGGTGTCAGGCACTGTCCTACGCCCTGGGAAGAACAGTGATCACCAGGACACCGAAGAATGTTGCCACCATGAAGCCTGGATCTGTGGGGGAACACATACAAAATGGGAGAGAAAAGCAGAAACAAGTGACGTCGCAGGTTCTGTGGAGAAAGGGCTATAGGATGGAGAAAGGCTACCAGGATGAAGTGCCCCACCTGTGATGGGCTGGTCACAAAGGGCCTCTCAGAAAGGAACACTGGGAAAGGGCCCTTTCCCCGTCCCAGATGGTGGGACAGCAGCGAGCCATGGGACAGTAGGTGGTCTGTTTCCCACCCAGTTGCTCCGGGCCAGCGGTTCTTAATCAGGGGAATGTCAAGGACCCCCCCCACCCCGATTTCCCCGCTTGCCCACTGGCAACGCCGAGGAACATTTTCAGATGTCACATCTGGGGTTGCAGCGATGGAACGGGCATCTAGCGGACAGCAGAGGCCAGCGATGCTGCTGGACACCCTGGAGCAGAGGCTCCAGCGCACGGGCCATGGCCGGTACCATCCTGCTGCACTGACAGCCGCTCCCCACCAGCTCCCACCCCGAAACCAGCCCTGCGCCCCCAAACCGCAGTCCACGGAAGTGGTCCCCAGTGCCCCAAAGCCCGAGCACCCCTGACCTAGGTGCCCAGGACGCCCCGCACTGAGAGCCACAGGCCCGAAATGATGTCAGCAGGGCAGGGCTGCGAGGCCGGGGAGGCCGGAGGGCTGGGGCAAGGAGACATTGGGGCGTGAGGCACGGGTTCCTCCGCTTGAGCGCTCTGCAGACCGCCCGGGCTCCACCCACGAGGCCGGCGGGGCCGCCTCGCCCGGCTTCCGGGGCGGGACCGGAAGTCCCGCGGCCAAGCGCCCCCCGGTGGGCGGGGCCGGAAGCGCGGTCTCGCGAGAGCTCAGCAGCAGCGGCGGCGGCGGAGAGAGTTCATGGAGGGCGCGGCGGGCGAGCGGTTGCCGCTGCTGGCCGCGCGGCGGGCGGCGGGCGCGTTCGCGGGCCGGCGCGCGGCGTGCGGGGCCGTGTTGCTGACCGAGCTACTGGAGCGCGCCGCCTTCTACGGCGTTACAGCCAACCTCGTGCTGTTCCTGGTGGGCGAGCCGCTGCGCTGGGAGGGCGCGCAGGCCAGCCAGGCGCTGCTGCTCTTCATGGGCCTCACTTACCTGGGCTCGCCCTTCGGCGGTTGGCTGGCCGACGCCAGGCTCGGCCGCGCGCGCGCCATCCTGCTCAGCCTGGCCCTCTATCTGCTCGGCATGCTGGCCTTCCCGCTCCTGGCCGCGCCCGCCGCGCGTGCCGCGCTCTGCGGGGACCCGCGCCCGCCGCGCGCGCTCAATGGCTCGGCCACGCGCCCCGCCGCCGCAGCCGCGACCCGCCGCTGCGCGCCTGCCACCTTCGCGGGGCTGGCGCTCGTGGGGCTCGGCGTGGCCACCGTCAAGGCCAACATCACGCCCTTCGGCGCCGACCAGGTGAGCTGCCCCTCCCACCGGCGCGGCACCCAGCCCCGAGATGCTTCCTCTTGGGGTGAGAGGAATCCCACCTGCCCTGCACCTGCCCCAGGGCTGGAGGGACAGGGAGCCGCCCACCCAGCCTGGGGGCGCTTCCTCTTGGGGCAAGAGGGAGTCCACCTGCCCCAGGACTGAGGGACAGGGAGCCGCCCACCTGCCCTAGGACTGGAGGGAGAGGAGGCTCCCCTCCCAGCCCCGGGGCGCCACCTCCTGGGGCGAGAGGGAGCCCACCTGCCCCGGGTTGGAAGGAAAAGTGAGCCCCCTCCTCCACCCCAGGGGCGCTCCCTTCTAGGGTGGGGAGGAACCTTACCAGCAGGTAACCGCACTCCCCGCCCACCTGCATTTTTGCTTGTTTGCACCCCACTGGGGAAGGACTGGAGGGAGGAGTCCCTGTTCCTCAGAGGGGGAGCTTCCTTCTGTTGCGTACAGTAAGCCCACCTGCCTCTGCACCTGCCACCTGATGGAGAAGAGGGAGCTCCCCCCTTCTCCCTGGGGTCCTTCTCTCTAGTTGTGGGAGGAAGTCCCTGAGCAAGTAGATGAAGACAGGAGGGGCAGGTGTGACAGGTGCTGGGGAGGGTTCCACCCCAGCTGGGGTGCTGTTCATGCATGAAATGTGGCCAGGGTGGCTTTAGAGAGGAGGGCCTGCCTTCGTACTGGAGGGCCTTTGAGTTGCTCCTTGAGGGTAGAAGAGGTCACGTTGTTGGAGGAGGATTCCATACAGGGAGGTCCACAGGTGCAGAGGACCTGGGCCAGGAGCAGGGGATGACCCTTGTCGCTACTGTAGCTTCCTTTACAAGTACGTAGGTCTTTGTTGTTTTAAAGGAGTTTTGGGGTGCAGTGGGTAGGAGAGGCCAGAAGGAGTTTGAATCAAGTTAGTGAAGCTGCTGCTGCCACCCACCACCTGCCAAGACATGAGGAAGATCCAGTCTACTTCCTGTTTCTTGCAAACTCACATGCTGAGAATGGGTCCTACATCTTTAAGCGGTTGGAAAGAGTAAGTTATAACACTGACACAGCCATGGTGCTCAGCTTTCTTGGAACACAGTCAGCCCACGCCATTCACATGTGCCCCTGTTAAGGCAGCTTCCGCCAGACTGGCAAGACTAGGTAGCTGTTGCCGAGGCGGGGTGTTGAGTAAGACCTCTATATCGCAGACGCCTATCTCAAGTGTGGGCTGTGTGGCATGGGGTGATGGCAGGGGTTCTGGATGGGATCCTGTCCACTTTGCCTTGCTAGGTGAGAGGGAGGGAGTAGACCTGGAGGGAAGCAAGCAGGTGACTCAGAAGTTGTGGGTGCACAGTGGCAGAGACTCCTGGTCATTACACGGACTCATCCCATGAGGGCCTGTACCTCACTGCTGGCCATCCAGGGCTTCCTGACTCATCCCATGAGGGCCTGTACCTCACTGCTGGCCATCCAGGGCTTCCTGTGCACCAAGCCTTCTGCTCAGTACCATCTTAGTCCACACACTAGCTCTGCTGGTAGACTGCCCATTTTACAGATGAGGAAACTTAGGCCCAAGAGGTTAATTTCTTTGCCCAGTTACACCATTTGTTGTAAACCTGAGATTATATGGTATCAGCCTCAGTCTGACCTGACAGTTGCCTGTTGCACCGAATTCTTAGTGGTAGTCTTTGTACAGTGACAGGTGCTTTGCGCTTCACAGGAGTCTTAACTCCTTCTCCGTCGGTGAGTGGAGGCACCAAAAGGTCATGTTCCTGTCCTTTGGCAGGGAGTGATCAAGTGAGGCTTTCTTCCAGCTTTGGTTTCTTAAGCTTGAGTTTAACCAGTGCACCAAACCAAGGGGAATGTCGGCCTTCAGGCTCAGGGTCTTTGCCTGGGTCCATCTGTACCCAGTGAAGGTGCAGGGCCAGGAGCACATTGGTCCCCTATCTTTTAACCCTAAGCCATGCCACACGAGGCCAGCATGAGTGGCTGTCCAATGTCCCTTGCCATGCGTGTCACCCACGTTGTCTTGTGTAAGCCTCACAGTGGTTTTTGCTGTGCACACTGACTGTGCCTGTGTCACAGCCATGGGCTGCCTAGCCAGTGCAGAGGACAGGGGGCTTTGCAGGCAGGTGGCCTGCCTTAAAAGTTGGTGCCGCTCTGCAGCAGGTAATGGATGAGTAGTTCACGTCACTTAGATAAGCGGCCCTGGAGGTGGTCTGGAATGGACTTGACAGGATATGTGCTCTTTTGACCTGTGATTAAACATGGATACAGAAGTAGTTGTGGTTCTCTGTGGGGTAGTGGTCGAGTCTCTTCACATGCAACACTGTCACGGCAAAGAGACCATTCTGGGGACACTTGGTGGCCAGATGGCATGGGTGGTCTCTTACGTGTTCTCTGCAGCCATTCTTTTTAGGCACTTGGGATAATTTCACTGTAGACTGTGTATTAGATAATGCATTGATGTGACATTTCCTAGATGTGATGACAGCATTATGATTGTGTAGAAGAATGTTCTTGTTTTAGGAGATTGATGATGAAATCTCAGAAGTGAGATGATGGTATAAAATATTCTTAAGTAGTTCAGCCAAAAGTGGTTATATTTTTAACAGAAAAAAGAGAACCAAAGCTTTATACTAAAGGAGGTATAGATGTGTTCATTTCACAACTTTTGTGTGAGTTTGAATTTTTTTTAAGTGAGGAGTTAGGCTTGTCATGAGCTGGTGGATGGCTAGGTCTGCAAAATGTAATATAACCACTGATGGAATATTATTTAGCCATAGAGAAGAAAGCAAGCATAGATTGACCTTGGAAACATCATATTAAGTGAAGGAAGCCAGACATAAGTCTCCTTCTTGTGCTTCCATTCGTGTAGAATGTCTAGAGCAGGCAAAAGTGGTGGATTAGTGGTGGCCTGTGGCTGGAGAAGGGAGAAGGGCTGACTGCCCTAAGGGAGTGCAGCTTTCTATTGGGGTGCGGCAGTGTGGTAGACAGAAGACAGTGATGGTGGGTATGCAGCTTCCACTATCCCAAAGACCACTGGCCACACACCAAGTAGGTCAGGTTTACATAGGTAGTACCAAGGGCTTGCTGTCCGCTGGGTCTGGACTGATCTCTGACCAGGATTCCCGAGGCTACCCTTGTCCTGAAGGTGGCCACTTTTTGGAGGACCCCGCAGGGAGCGGCTTGCACAGGTGCTGTCTGTGTGGGTGGGGCATTGAGCAGGCCCCTCTAATTTAGAGGAAATCGGTTTGTATTTTTGAGGTGCTTTTTATCTGCTGTGTCCCCCCATAAGGCCTCTAGGAGCAGCCTGATGTGCAGTGTGACTGGGGTGTGCTGTGTGCTTGAGGAGGACAGGGTGGCGTTGGAAAGTGGGTGTGTGACCTGTGCATCGGGTGGTGGGGTGTCATGTAAATCACACAGCGCCTAGTCTCCTGGTGCTTGCTCTTTTTATGGGCTCCTCATTCCTGATGGACAGGTGGAGTGTTGGAAATAGGGATCAGAAAGGTAAAATGTACCGTACAAAGACAGAGCACATAATACATTTTTTTTTCTAGCAGGGAAAAATTGCACTCTCCAGCATTTTAAGGAAATTTTCCAAGTCATCCAGCTGTTGAACTCACTATTCTCAAATCTGTCCTTGTGGCTTTACATCTCCAGCTTGGGTGGCATCTGTGGGCCAGTCATGTGAAAAGCTTGTTTACCCTCTGCAGGGCGGGCAGTGGCTGTGCACATGGTGATGTCATGCCACCGATGTGAAGTCGAAGCGCGGCCCTGGGCCAAGGGCAGCAGGCATGTGATGTGCCCTTGACAGCTGCAGTTCCCCTCAGGGCAGAAATGGCTGGTGTGCGGTTACCGAGGCCCTGAGAGCCGTCTGTGGTTTGTGAACCAGCTTCGTTGATAACCTTAGGAGTTGAGATAAATTGACCATCTTGTTAACACAGGAAATGAGGACGGATGGGGTTTTAAGGCTAGGATTTCGTTAGGCCAGCTGAGTACTTATTTTCCTTTTGCCTCATTTGAAGAGGAGGCATGTTAAGTGTGTGGGAAGGGGTGTGCGGTGCCACCAAGGGTCCTGGGGGGTTCCTAGTGCGTGTCAGGTGGTAGGCCAATTGCGTCCCTCCTCCCATTGCTGGCACGGGGGTATGCCCCTGCCCCCCAGCTATTCAAGAGGCTGAGGCAAGAGGGTCCCTGGAGCCCAGGAGTTTGAGGCCACCTGGGGCAACATAGCAAGACCCCCGCCTCAAGAAAGAAAGAAAAGATAAATAAGTAAAAATTGAAAAATTGAAGACTATAGCTCATTTTGAAAGGTCTTCCCTCTGTTATTTTAGGTCAAAGACCGAGGTCCCGAGGCCACACGGAGATTTTTTAACTGGTTTTACTGGAGCATTAATGTGGGCGCCATCCTCTCCCTGGGTGGCATCGCCTATGTGCAGCAGAATGTGAGCTTCCTCACGGGCTACCTGATCCCCACAGTCTGCGTGGCCGTGGCTTTCCTGGTCTTCCTCTGTGGCCAGAGTGTCTTCGTCACCAGGCCCCCCGATGGCAGCGCCTTCACGGACATGTTCAAGATCCTGACCTACTCCTGCTGCTCCCAGCGGTGGCGTGGGCAGCGCCCGGGCAGCAGGTAAGTGCCCTGGCCCGTCCTCGCCCCAGGCTGGCGGACGTGACCTTGCACTCACTGTGCTGAAAGGACAGTGACCATGTGGCCTGCGCAGTGGGCGAGCCGGGCTGGATGGCTGTGATCGCAGGGCTCACACCTGGCCTCCACGCCCAGCCCCCTCTTGCTGCCCATGTGCGGGGGTCTGGGCTGCGTGGAGCTGCTCCGGGGACAGGAGTGCCCACCTCTCGTGAGGGGCTGTTCCATTTTCAAAAGCCTGTGAAGTACACCCGGGAGGGCCTGGCCATTGCTCAGGGTGTGAGTACTGCCGTTCAGGCAGTGCCCTGTAGGTGGGGGCTCCCACTTGCCTGCTGCAGCAGTTCTGAGGTGCACTTAGGGAACCCAACTGCCTTTGTGTGCCTGGGGTTTTCACAGCTGGGGCACCGGAAGTCCCCACCCTGGAAGCTTCGGAAAGTCCTGTGCCCTGGGAACCCCTGTGAGTCCCTGGCAGCAGTGACTCGAGGGTCGTGGTGGATGCAGGTTGATAAGGAAAAGACCGGAATGGCCCAGAAGACTGCTCAGCTGTCTTTGTGGTAGTGTCACATGCAGCGAAGGGCACACCGTTGGCTGTCGTTCTGTGAATTAGGGAAACTCTCTGTGGTGCAGCTGCCAGTGCGGGCGAGGTGCGGGATGTTCCGACCCCAGAGAAGTCTGGGTGGGCCCGTCAGTGGCAGGACCAGGGAGCCCAAGGTGTGGGTTTCAGAAGGCCAGGGGTTCCGTGGCCCCAGTCTCCACATCTGCCTCTTGGCTTCTTGGAGTCTGGTTTGTATCCTTCTGTTCTGAAATGCTGCTGTGCTGATGTGAACCACGACTCAAAGGCAGTTCCTTACTCGGGCGCACTGGAGTGGAAATGGTCCCAGGCATCCATCAATGGGAACTACACATCTCGGATGGAGCATGTGACGGGCCTAGGGGAGCGTGTGAGAAGGCATGGGATACTCTAGGCCTGTGCAGAGCCGCAGCACCAGGCCCACATGTCTGTCTCAGTGTCATCTGTGACTGGCACCATGCCATATTGCAGAATGGCATACTGACATTGGGTTTGAGCCAGGAGGTTTTAGATGCATATTGACTTGGGGTTTTTTGATTATATTGGTAATAAAGCCAAAGGTAGCCCATAAGTAATCTATATGAGTGACCAAAATTTGGGTAAAATATTAGGCCAGTTTTCAGCAGTTCTTATTAGCGGGTGTTAATTATGCAGAGTAAGGGATTCCATCTATTTTCTTACAGGCCTGCAGTGTTGTACTGGGCGGATTTGCCCCCTCATAGCTTTCTGCTTTTTGATTTTCCCCCTCTCTGAATGTCCAGATTTAAATAGCAGCTTTGTAAGATAAAAGTAATTTTAAATAGTGACAACGTAGTAAAATAGGACATGAGTTTATAAACTACAAAGCAGAAAATTGCTGCTTCTCTGACAGTCCGTAGCTGGAAGCAGTCCGGATGGTAATTGGTGATTCTAGGTGTCTTGGTTTAGATTCTGCCCCCTGCTCTCCCCTGAGGTTCCTGGTGCGTGATCCTCTGTTAGTGCTTGGGAGCTGGGAAAGACCTTGCGCTGCCTGGTGGGACCTGCTTGCTTCATAAAGAATGGGTGAGGCTCAGACTGAGAAGCAAGCATGCTAGTGTGAGAGCCCCGGACACACTATGGTCTGGACCATGACCCTTGGATGTGGAGGCAGTGTGGGAGGGAACAGAGGGCAGGGCAACCTGCAATGGCCACAGTCACAGCTCTGATGCCCACACTGTCTGAGATTGAATCCCAGCCCCAGCTCTGCAGCTTTGTGATCAACTTCCTCTTTGAAATGGCCTGATAAGGGCTACTTAGTATTTCCGAGGCTTGTGGTCACACTGGATGAGCCAGCGCCCAGGGCCTGGTGCCCCAGCACTCCTGTCACCTCCTGTCATCTGTGTGCCCAGTGTTGTCTTCCCCTTGGCTCTCCTTCATGTGAGAGGCAGATGGCTGCTTTCCCTGCTGGTACACAGCCTTCCTGCCACACCAGTGGCTCCGCCAGCAGTAAACCAGCACAGCCGTGCTCAGCCACATTGGCAGGGTGGAGCCTTGATGGCTGGTAACATAGCTAATTAAACGTTGAAATCATCTGGTGCAAGGATTTATGGGTTTTGGTTTACATCCCAGTCCAGAAACGTGGCAGATGTTTCCAGCCTCATCTGAAACCGCTGGCTCTCCTGAGTACAGTGGACTGCTGAGCCGTGTGGCTCTCCCCCAGCCCGGGCCACGGCCAGTCTGCCTGCAGTCATTGTAGCAGCTGTCACCCTGACTGAGGCCCGTCTGTCGGCATGTCAGCACGTGTTGCTGTGTCAGGGAGCTGTGTTCAGTGTGCACAGTTAGTGTTCGGAAGAGTTACGAAGTGTTCAGTGTAGTGAGTGGTTTCCTGCCCCCCAACGTAATGTGTTACCAGATGATGGATTGCTGGGCGCGGAAGAAAACTAATTCCTTCATTTTGTTTCCCAAAGTGAAGGCATTGGAGTCTTTCAGCAATCCTCTAAACAAAGTCTGTTTGATTCATGTAAGATGTCTCGCGGAGGGCCGTTCACAGAGGAGAAAGTGGAAGACGTGAAAGCCCTGGTCAAGGTCGTGCCTGTGTTCTTGGCTCTGATCCCATACTGGACGGTGTACTTTCAAGTGAGTGTGTCAAGAGGGCTGGCTTCCCCCACCCCCGCCAGGCCACACTGTCCTGGGGTGCAGAGCTTGGTGGCGTTTTCCATGAATTGCTTAAGGTCCTGGAAGTTGTGTGTCAAGTTTTGGACTCACTGTGGCTGCATCATGTGCTTTGAAAACCTTTCCTGAGAAGCTGAGAAGGGTGTAGCTCTGCTTTCCCAGGGCCCCCCTGTAACTTACCTTCTTATTGGGGTAACCCACAGTTTTTTCCAAAGTTGATGTCCAGACCATTTATGCAATGACCAAGTAAATAGCGTGTCCATTTTCAGATTTCAGCTGTTGCCTGATTCTGAAAGTTGCTGCTGTGTCCCACCAGGTAGGGGAGGGGGTGACATGCCATCGTCTTCACAAAGACCAGCCAGTTCATGCATCATGTCTGGCTCTCTCTACACAGATGCAGACCACATATGTTCTGCAGAGTCTTCATTTGAAGATTCCAGAAATCTCAAGTATCACAACCACCCCTCACACGGTAAGAGCTACTATAGATGTCTGTAGACATAAGCAGCTAGTGTGAGCTTGGAAGGACTGTTAGTGCAAGTGAATCCTTACTGCATGGGGGAGGATCTTTCCACCTTTGGTTAGGTGGTGGTTAGGTGTTGTCAAGTTGGTATCCGACTCTTAGCGACCCTCTGTACGACAGGGGAAACACTATTATCAGTGCTTCTCTGCTGTTCATAGGGTTTTCAATGGCAGATTGATTTTTGGGAGGGGGTTGCCAGGTCCTTCTCCCAAGCCTACAGCATCTGGTGTTCCCAGGAGGTCTGCCATCCAGGTACTAACCAGGCCAGACCCTGCTTAACTTCCAAGATCTGACGGGATCAGACACCACAGGGCTACTGCTGCAGGCTTCCACCTCTTAGACTGGCTAATACCACTTAGACGTTGCCTGTCATCTTCAGCCACTCCTCCCAAAGTGCAGACACATTAAGCACAGACTCACTTAGAAGTGAGTCTCTCCCAGTTGCAGCATCCTGGGATGGAGGGTCCTTGCCTGGGTCACACAATGAGGTGAGCTGTCCCCTGGGGGTGGGTCCCGCGGGACTCACGGCCCTGCGTGTTCTGACACAGTTCCCTGCAGCCTGGCTCACTATGTTCGACGCTGTGCTCATCCTCCTGCTCATACCGCTCAAGGACAAGTTGGTGGACCCGATGCTGAGGAGGAACGGCTTGCTGCCGTCCTCCCTGAAGAGGATCGCCGTGGGCATGTTCTTCGTGATGTGCTCGGCTTTCGCGGCAGGTGAGTGGTCTCTTCTCCTCCGAAGCCCGGCGTTGGTGTCTGTGGGTGACTCAGCGTGCAGCGGTCAGGAAGCATGTGTGCTGGAAAAGAGAGTGGCAGTGATTTCAAATCACGGACAGTTCTTCATTTTCCAGTTTTTCGTCATACAAAATAAAATCTTGGGGACGCATCATGATTTTTCTTCTACAACTAAAACCGTTGAAGTGCTCTGAGAAGTACCTTTTGGATTGAATTAAGAGGGTCTCATTCTCAGCCTGGCAGCTTAGATTTAGAGTATATATTGCTGAATGCATGAATTTTTGCAGAATAAGGATGCTGTGTGATTCTCAAGCATAAGGATTCCACCTTCAAGGTCTTAACCTCAAGTGCATTGCAGGCTTCAGGATGTCTCAGAATCTTTCAGTTTCTTATGTAAAATTTGCTCTGCACCATCCTGCATGGAAAGATTTTTATCAGATTGTTGTAGGTTCTTGGCAGCACCTTCTTCCCTAAGGGGGCAGAAAACATAACAGCTGTCATGAATTAGCTAATTCCGGAGTAACCATAGACTGATAAGGGGAATTAATCCTTTTGAGAGACACTTTATTGTTTTCATAATTCCTTTTTCTTTTCTTGAGACAGGGTCTCACTATGTATCCTAGGCTGGTCTCAAACCCATGGTCCTCCTGCTTGAGCCTTCCGAACGTTGGGATTGCAGGTGTCCTCCACCAGCCCTATTGTTTTCATAATTATGTTCTGAAATAGTAGTTGTTTGATTTTTGCTGATGAAGCTGAGGTATTACTGACTTTTTCAGCTTACTTTGGAGTTCTTTTTGCATTAATATTTGAGAACTGTTAAACCCTGAAGTAGCGTGGTTATTTAATAAGAAAAGTTGATGTTCCTGACTCAGCTACAGTCCCCTGCAGTCGTGGGGAGCCAGCATTAAGGCCAGCTCAGAGAGCATGGGTTCTCAGACTGCTGCCTTCATCTGCCGGCAGAGTAAATGCACTGGTACTGTGTTCCATAGGCCTAAGGAAATTAGCCCCTAGGCTTAAGAAATCTGTATTCTGGAAACCAGGACGCTGTAGAAGACAATTGCATTGTCTTTTGATTAAATGGATCATTAAAGTGAGGTCTGTCTGAATAAAGCTGTTACTGTGTGCTTTATAATCTACTCTGTCTTCCAGAACTGTGGCTCTCAGGGAAATAAGAACGAGTCAGGGCTAAGTGACAGCAAGGCTTTAATTGCTGGCTTCAGCAGAGCAGTCAGTTGGCTGGCTTCGGCAGAGCAGTCAGTAATCCGGGGGTCTGGAGGCATGTCCATCTGTCCGTCTTGCCTGTGACCATGCTGGTGGGGTGCCAAGGGAGGGGTTTCATTTTCTCCTCTGGAAGGGAGCCATCCTTGGCTTTCCAAGGCCCTTCTTGTGTGTCCTGAGCTGGGCTCTTTAGCTGCCACCTCTCTTCGTTCTCACCAGAGGCAGAATCGCTACTCCCGTGGCCATCTGAGCCAGAGGCCTTTCTGTGGTTTCTATGCACGTCTGTGCAGGAAGTACCTGAGTTGAGATTTCCCACTCGGGCTCCATCCTTCCTGCCTCTTGGAAGGTGCTAGCAAAGTACATGAGAGGTGGAGTCTAGCACTGACCAGAATTGGGAAGCCTTCTGTAGTGACCGCTGGCACCCATGTTGTTGTTGTTGTTGTTAGGTGCCGTTGAGTCGGTATCCTACCCATAGCGACCCTCACAGGGTCCTCAATGGCTGACTGTTTCGAGATTTCCTTGGGAGTGGATTGCCAGGCCCCTCTCCCAGCCGCTAATCTGAGCCAGTGTGACCTAGACAGCTGGAAAGTATCAGCATCCAGACCCATTAGGTAGAGGCAGGAAACAGTATGTGAGTCTTCTCACACACTGGGGTGACGTTAGGAAGGGGCTTCACCTACTGTGCGTAATCGGGGAATGTTTCAGTACCTTGCAACTTGCCTTGAGCACAGCCTTTTAAGTTCAGTATATACAGGTGCCTGTGTTTCATGCAGTCGCAGTACTTCCAGTGAGTGTTATTTAGGAGGAGCTATGAGTTTTGAGTAGACCCTAGACCATCACAGCATTTATTTAAGTGGAAAAGAAAATTTACTTTGCCTGTAACTCACCATCTGCACCCATGATGCATCAGGGTTGCTACCAACACTCCCCTTTGCCGCTGCACCAAAGTCCTCAGATGCAAATCAGGCAGGTCCAGGGGTTTTTTTCAAGTCAGCTTAAGGAAAAAGGAAGTATGTTAATTTTTTAAGTTGCATTTTTCCCCTTGAAAAAATTGTGTATGTGGGTGGTTTTTGTTTTTTGTTTTTCAAGTTAACAGTCTCAATATGTAGCCTGGGCTTGCCCGAACTCGCCGTCCTCCTACCTCAGCTTCCTAAATCCTGCGATTACAGACATGTACCAATATGTCTGGCTGTGTGTTTTGTTGTATGCAGTGCTAGACGTTGAATCTAGGACCTTGCTCATGCTAGGCAAGTACTCCACCACTGAGCTATATCCCTAGTTCTTTTCCTATTCTTTAAATCTATATCCTCCACCACCTATGAGTTCAAGTAATACATGCTCATCAAGGAAAAGGAAATCTTAGAACATAAAACGAAAGTAGAGGTCCACTATAATTTCCTTTAAGGCTGGGGTTTAGCTCAGTTGGTAGAGTGCTGCTCTGGGCTCTCTGAGGCCCTAGGTTTGATCCCCAGCACCACAAAAGCAGGAGAAGGAACTGGCAGCCCACTCTCAAAACAATCAGCCATCGATGCCCCTGTGAACAGCAGAGAATCGCTGCCACAATGCCTGGCACGGCACAGTGTCGGGGAGTCCCTCATTCTGTTGTACATAGAATTGTTTAAAGACAAAACTTAATGATGTCCATAACAGAGGTTGTAGTCTTGCAGATGGGTGTTTGCCACTTGACTTTGGTAAGTTTGTGGTTTGTAATAAGTAGCCCCTGTGTTTTTGCTTATGTTTTCCACAACTTCCTATTATACATGACACACGGCCAGTAGTTAGACCTCGGTCCTGCTGAGAGCAGAAGCTGATCTCTGAAGTTCAATTTACTGTGTTACAGAGGTTAATCATGTGCAGACACTAGCATTATTGTTCTTGGTTGTTAAGTTGGTGGATCACCTTGAACCCATCACTATGGTGGGAAAACATCCCGATGCATTTCCTACAGCACTGCTGTCTTAACTGACAGGATGATTTCGCATCCCTCTACATCCCTGCCTTTTTTTTTTTTTTTTTTTTTTTTTTTTTTTTTTTGCCAGTGCTGGGGATTAAACCCAGCGCCTGGCACACTCTGAGCATGTGCTCTATCACGAGCTGCACCCTCAGCCCCCCTTTTCCTTTTTGAGAGTCTTGCCAAGTAGCTCAGGCTGTCTCTGGCCTCAAACTTGTGACTCTCCTGCCTCCGCCTCCTGAGAGTTGAGATCACAGGCATGCTTGTGACTCCTTGTTCATTGAAACAGAAGAGTGGAGGAACCATCCAAATATTTGAGGTTTAAACAGTGGCACTCCTGACATGAGAGGGTGTGAAAAGCACCAGGGAGCGAGAGGCCAAGAGGCCACACGACACAACTTCTGTACCTGCCTGGGCTGGGCACTGTGGTGCACACCTTTCATCCCAGCGCCTTAGGAGGCCGAAGCAGAAGGAACTCGGGTTCAAGGCCAGAGGCAGCCTGCATAACTTAGTGAGACCCTGCCTCTAAATTAAAAATAAAACATGGGCTGGGGTTGTGGTCCAGGGGTAGAGCACTTGCAAGGTATGTGTGAGGCCCTGGGTTCTATCCCCAGTACTGCAAAGAAACAGTACAAATGTAAAACAGATCTGGCAGCTGAGGAGGCCCCAGGATCCCCGCTTGGGCTGTGGACTTCCCCCTCCTGTGCTCTTCAGAGCCATCAGCAAAGACCCTGTGGCAAACACGTGGTTGTGTAGTTGAATGTCGAATGCTAATAAACAACGGCTGCACTAACCCACTTATGGATTATAGGAATCCTGGAGAGCAAGAGGCTGGACCTGGTGAAGGAGAAGACCATAAACCAGACCATCGGCCACGTGGTGTACTATGCAGCAGACCTGCCCATCTGGTGGCAGGTGCCCCAGTATGTGCTGATTGGCATCAGCGAGATATTCGCTAGCATAGCAGGTGAGGCTTCAGGAGTTGGGTGTCCGAGGCTGCTCGCACGGGGGCAGGAGCCGTCATGTCTTTGTTACACCAAGACGAGATGACCTGGCACTGCTGTACTTTGGGGCCTAGAGTAAGAGTTATGGAACTGCCAGCTCTGTGGCTGAGGCGCTCCTTTCTTGGCATAAAAAGAGGATTCCCCAAATAATCCCAAGAATATTTCTATCGAAATTTATTACCTACCTTGTTAATGCCACAGGAAAGAAAAAGAAAATGGCTTTGGAAGGGTTTCTGTGGGGCCTGGCACCTCCTCAGAAAGCCCCCCGCAGGGTATGGCTGAGCTGAGGATGTGCGCCACCGCTCTGTGCTGTTGGTGTAGGTTTACGTAAGGAAGCGAATCTTGGTCCAGGGGTGCGAGCCTGCACCAGCAGGGACCAGCATATGGGGCAGGTCTGCTGTGGGTGGGAGGGAGGAGCAGGGGGTGCTTGGGTGAGGGGACGGGGTGGGCCAAGGTGGGCAGTGGATGCACCTGCCTTCGCCTCAGAAGCCCTGTGGAGCTACAGGTAGCCAGGGAGGGAGGACAGCACGGCAGGGTGGTCTTTCCCCCTCACCCTGTCTGGTCATCACAGGAACCTGCACTTATGGATGGTCCTCCTGAAATTGTTGTGAGATACATTGCCTCTTGAAATAAAATTCTTAAGTAGGTTCTTCATTTCAGTGCATGTATTTGATTTTCAGACTTCCATGACTTAAGAATATAACAAAATTTTGTTTCTTTAATAAATTGTTTTTTTGCATAAGGAACAAAAATTTTGAGAGCTGATATCCAAGTCACTTGATGCCTTTAAGTCTGAGAGCATTGCAAGCCCTAGCTGTTCTTCAGGAGTTGTGTCAGGCGTGGGTGGCTGCCGTATGGGGCGGAGCACTGAACGCTACATCCACGTCTGAGAGCCGCTGTCCGAGACAACCCTCCCTCTTCTCCCCCTAGGTCTCGAGTTTGCGTACTCGGCTGCCCCCAAGTCCATGCAGAGCGCCATCATGGGTCTGTTCTTCTTCTTCTCTGGCGTTGGCTCCTTCGTGGGCTCGGGACTGTTGGCACTGGTGTCTCTCAAAGCCATCGGATGGATGAGCAGCCACACGGACTTTGGTAAGGGCCGCTGGCCTGTTTTGAACAACAGGACACGCGTGGCAGCTGTGGGGTCTGTGTGAGTGAGGGAAGCTGTTTTATGTGGCGAGCCTGTCCCAGGAGGGCCACTGGGCCCCTCTCTGGCCGACAGCTTTTTGTGCTGAGCAACCTTCCTCACCCAGCCACTGTGGCCAGTGCCCCTGATGCCTGCTTGGGATTGTCTCACTAGCCGCTGGCCTCTCTTCCTCAGTGTCCAGCGCTGTTTTATGAGGAAATGAAATAAATCTCCCTTTTTTTTACTTGATGTAATTTTTTTTCTTCTCCAGTGTGCTAATTTCTGGTATTAAAGAGACAGGAACAGATCAGTTGCTTTTTGCTGTTCAGTGAACAGGTTATTCATGATCAGCCACAGTGGGGTTTCACAGTTAGTGCCAGTAGGTGGTGTGTTGGATGGGGACCAGTACCACTGCAAAGGTGAGAGTTTGCTCTGTCCACATTTATAGTAACTTGTAGTTCTGTAGAAATTGCAGGGTTCCCAGAGTCCTTCCATGGTTAAGTTTAGGTCGATGGAGTCATAGTATAGTGTGTTATTCAGAAGCCCAAGCACCTACTGTCCCTTCCAACACTTGTCACTGACTTTGCTGCCATGCAGGCCTTGTTCCTGCAGGCTCAGAGTGGGTTCTGGCACTAGGGAAGCTCTGGGCCTTCTGCTGTCCTTGCCATAGAAATCAGGGTTGAGTCTGGCAAGCCTCTCATAGAGCCCAGAGCCCGGCCTGTGTACCCCAAAAGTGCACAGCAGTGCCTTGTCTCTGCACCAGGAGAGTCTGACTCCAGGCTGTCGCCTACCACAGGCTCCCCCCAGAATGGGGTTGAGTGGACCCCTGGCCTCTATAGTAGGAGGGGGACCTTCCTGCTAGTGCCCTATCTGCCCAGGGCCTGCTCTGGCCCATCTCCCCACATCCTCCACACACATCTCCACTCCTGCAGTGGAGAGCAACTGGCCAGACCTGCGGTAGGGGTTCCCGATGGACCAGGGTCACCAGAGAGTGCAGGACTGCAGGCTGAAGGAAGTGTCCCCTCCACTGGGCCCTCTTGTAGCCCTCCCTGCAGTTCTTTCTTTATAATTATTACTTCCTGAAGTGGGAGCCACAGACCCTATGTCTGTTGCTCACCCTTCTTGGGGATTTTTGGGAGCTGAACACTGGAAAACCCACAGTGTATTGGGACCAAGCTATGTTAACTGCTAATATGGGCAGGTGACAGTTATCAGGAACTTCAATTCGAGGTTGCCCAAACCTGCAGATGTCCAGGAAAAAGTGTCAAGCACAGACTCACATCTCTCATAACGCATGCAGCACCCACACCTGCTGCCCTGGCCTGCGACTTGTACATTTTAGTGTTTTCATGCCAGCAAACGGTGGTGAACCCAGAACTTGGGACCCACGGGCTGCGTTGTGCTGCTGTGTGGGGTGGATGCATCGTGTGCATGCTGCAGCCATGCCACGCAGAACGCTGACTCTGGGCTCAGCGAGGAGATCATTGGAGCTCTTCTGTTGTCTGCGCCCTGCTGGGCTGACTGGACCAGTCGCCCTGTGGCCAGGGACAGGGAGGAAAGGCACCATGCTGGCCTCACTGGCTTTTGGTGGCAAGGACACAAGAAACAAGTTTTTTGGTTTTTTGCTTTCCTCACATTTTGTTTGGAAGAAAACTCAAGTGAAAAGCCTGCCTCTTTCTCTTGCTGTTAGCTTTTCTGAGGTTGGTGTGGGCCCACATCTGACTCTGCCTCCTTCTCAGATGCTCTCCTCCGCCCTGGGTGGGTCTCCTGCATCCTGGGGAGCTGGGTGGCAGGGAAGAGCGAGGCCCCGCCTGCCCCCCGCCAGCATGTCAGCCTGGTCACCAAGGACAGGAACAGGAGGGCTGCTGTGGAGAGGCTGGAGAGAGCAGTCCGGTGGGATGCAGGGCAGCTTGGTGATGGGGTGGGCGTGCACTCTGCATCTGGAGGTGTGACTGGCATGGTCAGCTCTCGCTCTCCTCCTGCCCACTAGGTAACATCAACAGCTGCCACCTGAACTACTACTTCTTCCTGCTGGCCGCCATCCAGGGAGCCACCCTTCTGCTCTTCCTTGTTGTTTCCGTGAGATACGACCGCCAGCGATCGCATGCGGAGGCTGCGCCTGCCAGCACTGGCGGGAGGGTCTGACACTGCAGCCACACTGCACGTGCGCGAGGACAGGCCCCACCTCCGGAAGCTGTGTGCTGCCTGGACTGGACTCACCTTCCCCCCTGCCCCGGCGAGCTGGGGGACAGTCTTCCTGGGCCCCTGGGAGGGGAAGGGCAGGTTTGCAGTCTGTCAGTTCTGTCAGTAAAGTCCCTGCTAAGCCCCAGTCTGCTTCTCATGCAAAGACCCACAGCGGAGACTGCCATGGCCTAGGGGATGCCCGGCATGCTGGTTGTCATCCTGGCTTCCTACACAGGGCTGCCACCCCTCCCCCATTTAAAAAAGTTGATAGCATTTACTCATATCGAGTGATGGGAGGACTCTTCAGAGATGGAAATGTGACCGGTGCTGTGAGGCATCCCGTGGAGGTCACTTTCGTGGCTCCCACGTGTTACACATGGTCTCACTGATTTGTCTGGCGCAAGTCAGTACCGCATGCATCTCTTCTGCTGCTTCAGAAAACACTTGTTCTTTGCCCACTGACACTGCTGTTTTTAAGTAGGAACAGGTATCAGTCCTTGTCCCCTCAAGCTGCTGAGCAACATAAAAGGTGTCTTCCACCTGCCCAGGCAGCCTCATTGGTCATTTACTCTGTACACCAATGGGACTGAGTCCAATTGCGCTCAGCAGTAAGGACGCATTTCGAACAGTGCAATGGAAAGGGGCTGACTGAGTTGAATGTGGGCTGGAGCCTTTGGGCTGGTCACTGTTGTTTTGTTACTGAGGTACCTGGGGCTCTAAGTTGTTAACTTCTCTGTGTTTGTCCTTGTTTTTTTTGGTATGATTTTATTATAAAAGCTTCTAGAACATGAAACTGAGAGCTGGTTCCTTGAGTGGTTTGTCCACATTGCTTGTTGGTCAGTAGATGGGTGTGGGTTTCCTGGGGTTCCTGGTGTGAAGGAGGCAGAAATTCCCAAGTTAGGAACTGGGGAAAAGTCATGGTAAAATGCCTGCTCCCACCATAGCCCTTTGACATCCCAAGCTACAGATTCTTAAACAGCTCTTTTTTTTTTTGTCCATTTATTTAACTTTATTTTATTTTATCTTGTGGGATTGGGAAGAGTGCTTGGTATTAAAGTATGGTTTTATATTTGGAAAAAACAAGAGAAAACAAAATCAAAACAAAAAGCCCACCCACCCCCAGTCTTTGTCATACCAGCCTAAGAAAAGTTACAGGGCAAAGAAAGGGAAACTTGATGGACAGAATTCACACCACACCGAGGACAGGACTCTACCTGCGTCACTAGCTCAGAGTTCACACCACAGCAAGGACAGGGCTCTCCCTGCGTCCTAAGTTCAGAGTTCACACCACACTGAGGACAGGACTCTCCCTGCATCACTAGTTCAGAGTTTACACCACACCAAGGACAGGACTCTGCCTGCGTCACTAGCTCAGAGTTCACACCTAGGACAGGGCTCTCCCTGCGTCATTAGATCACAGTTCACACCACACTGAGGACAGGGCTCTCCCTGCATCACTAGGTCAGAGTTCACACCACTCCAAGGATGAGACTCTCTCTGCATCACTATCTCAGAGTTGACACCACACTGAGGACAGGGCTCTCCCTGCATCCCTAGCTCCGAGTTCAGGCCACACCGAGGACAAGACTCTCCCTGCATCGTTAGTTCAGAGTTTACACCACACCAAGGACAGGACTTTCACTGCATCACTAACTCAGAGTTCACACCACACCGAGGACAGGACTCTGACTGCGTCACTAGTTCAGAGATCACGCCACACCGAGGACAGCGCTCTCGGTGCCTCACTAGTTCAGAGTTCACACCACACCAAGGACAGGACTTTCACTGCGTCACTAACTCAGAGTTCACACCACACCGAGGACGGGACTCTACCTGTGTCACTAGTTCAGAGTTTACACCACACCAAGGACGGGCCTCTTCCTGCGTCACCAGCTCTTTAGGGAGTAGAGGTGTGGATTTACTTAAAGAAATGGCAGAGGGCTGCTAAAAAGCACCACTCTGCTCAGAAATGCATTATTCTTCAGAAATGTAATTTATGTATGTCTTCAGGACAAGCAACATGTTGAAAATTAACTGGAGTTATCCAAACCAGATTTTCTCTACTAGGAATTGGCCATGTATGGAAAAAAGTCAGACTCTGAGGGCTGGGAACCCCACCCCACCCCCGAGTGGCTCCAGGTGCCCTGTGCCTGAACCAGCAGCCAGGTCCTGCAGCTACCTTCGCCTTTGGCCGTATCACCTGCCCCTTCTGATCAGCCAGGGCTGTCCACCCTCGACATGATGACAGTGAATTTTCCCCAGAACATTAGCTGAAAGTCACAGAAAAATCAGGTAACAGCCTGTGACATAATGAGAAACTGGTTTGGCCTCCACACTTGGTCCTTGCACAGAGCTCAAGGCGCACTAGAAGAATCTCTCCTTTTTCCAACACTAGGGGTTGAACCTAAGCAAATGCTGTACCACTGAGCTGACCCCCAGCCCCTTTTTTGTTTTTTTATTTTGAGTCTGGGTCTCACTGACTTGCATAGACCACTCCTGGCCTGGAGCTTGCCACCCTCACCCTCCTGCTTCCACCTGCCGAGTGCTGGGATGTCCTGCGCACACCTTGCACTCTGCTCAGGAGAACCTTCCCTAATGGTGCGGGCTTTGGCCTTCATGACATCCTGGGGGAACGTCCTCAGTCTTGACAAGGCCATCCTCGGTGGGCTTCTGGAGCCTTGGGAAGGCTGATGGCCAAAATGTGTGGGGCGTGGATCCTGAGGGTCAGTGCCTCCAGCCCCACCTGCTGTCTTCACAGCAGAGTTGCAGGCCACAGGTGATCCAGCACCAGCAGCCAGGGGAGGCATCAGTCATGAC
Organism: Pedetes capensis; assembly: GCA_007922755.1. NCBI lineage: Eukaryota > Metazoa > Chordata > Mammalia > Rodentia > Pedetidae > Pedetes > Pedetes capensis. The sequence goes on from VMDO01003225.1 coordinate 74,237, forward strand.
CAGGGAAGGACACCTTAGTGAGACCCACAGGGACAGGCAGGGTTCTGGGCAGCCCCCCACATCTCTCGTCTGCAGCTTGGTCAGCTTTGGGCAATAACCAGGGCGGCGTGAGAAAAGTGAGCTCGGGGAGCCTCTCAGGGAAAGGTGGGTGCTCAGATTCACCGGACACCATCACTCACGGCCTGCACCTGCTTAGTATCCAGGTGGGCAGCAGCAGACCAGGTCACGGGATGTTTAGTTGGTGTCTGCAGGAGAACCACTCGCGCAGAGCCCTTCATATCGGAGACAGAGAAAAAGGTTGGGTTTATTTCATCAACCCTTTAAATGTTCAACTGAATGTTGCTAAGAGATCAGATCTACCCACAGCACTGGACAAGTGCTTGAGTACAAAGACCCAGCATGCATTTGGAAGTGTTTAAAATGCATCTGCCTGTCCCCTTTGGAGTGTGTTTGGCCATTTCCTGCAGCCTCCTGGATTTCCTCATCTTGAGCTGGGGGCAGTGTAGAGGGGGTGCCCCGAGACTCAGCTCCTTCGCAGGTACCAGTGACCCTTCTCATTTCAAACAGGCCATCAGCTCTGCTGTCAGTGACACAGAGTGGGGTTTTAACTTGGTAGAGGGCTCTGCCTACCCCCAATCCCTGGAGCCTGCTGAGGTCGAGGTGAGCCAGGAAGCTTACTACCACCTCATGTCATGGTTTCAAGACAGCCAGTCGCTCTGAAATTACATGGGGCCCTTCCAGAACCCCATCCCTTCTAATTCTAGTAATAAAACATGGAATCTCCTCAGCAGTACCAAATTGTTCCACTTGGTACAAAATGATCCCATCACTCAACAATCAACGCACACTAGAGTGGAGGACTGTAATCATTGGAAATCGCTGCCACAAAGTGCTTTGCTATCACTAAAACAGCCTCCGATGTTTTATGGGGATTTTCAAGGAGAGCAAAGTCATTTGAGTAGATATTTTGAAATATTCTTCTAACACCTTGATCTTTGGGAAATGGGGTCATTTAGGGGGAATAATGCATGGAAAGTGGTTTGGTGAGTTAGAACAGTACACGACAGTAAAAAACATGAAGGGCGTGAGAGGGGGAAAGCCGAGTGGTACAAAGCCGGGTGATGATACGGAAAGCCAGTATGTGCTCATTTCCAAATTAGCCAAACAGTTCCAACGTAGAGAAGGAGGCAGCCCTGTGCCAGGACTATGTCTCTTCTGTGTTTTACCCAACCCCTGAAACCAGTACATGGCCAGAGACAGCTCTGGGCTCATGCAGGTTATCAGCAGACCCTGCTGTAAGTGACAGACCTAAGGCCCAGGCTCTGAGCCGCGGAGAGCAGGGAAACCCACACTCTGGCCCTCCTCTGAGCATGCCTTTTTCCAGGACCTGATGATGGGGCCCGCTGAGGGGCCTGGGAGGATGGGCAGCCTCTAGGACTGAGGTGTGGGTGTCAAGGTCAGCAGGATAGTTTCTGAGTTCCCCAGACCTGGCCCCAACTTTCCTGCATGCTCAGTCGCTACCCTCATTGCTTATTTAAAACCTGTCATCGGCGTGTTAATCCTTTCATTTTCCTGGAGCTGTCTGGCCGTTAATCGCAGTTTTCCCCTACAGACCTCAAGCCTAACGCACTTACCCAGACTGCCATCCAGAAGGGATTTCCGCCTGTCTGATCAGTCATTTGGCAATTTGAATTTGGGATCGCCTGCTGGTGGCCGATCCTCAGGTCTGGGTCTATGTGAGCTCAGTGAAAAGAGCCTAGGCATCCACTGTGTGCTGCTGCTCAGCCGGCTGAGCCTGGGGGCCCCTCAACAGCTGCTCCCAGGGGACCAGGAAACGGGGTCCCTGCAGGGGAGGGCAGCATCCACTTTTTTTTTTCTCCTAAGAGAAATGAAAATCACAAAATTCAGCACCTGCATCACGTGAATGTTATAATCTGGGGCGGTGCTCCGAGCCTGCGTTCTTGCTTCCAGGGTCTGGGCTGGGCTTCAGATTCCCTGAGGAGAGAACAGGTCACGGTGCAAAGGCATGTGCCCTGCCTGGCCAGGGCCACCACGTGGGAGGGGCCTGTCCTGGGCCTCACTTCGCAAATGCCTGAGAGAAACATGAGGGACCATGACCCCAGGGGACCTGGGGCAGAGGGCAGAGGGAGAGCCCTGTGCCCACCGTGATGCCACGTGACGGAAGCAGCCACACCCTAAAGGAGGAGAGGCCGGCTGTCAGGTAGGGGCATGTGGCTGCTGTTCTGTACTGAGTGGCATCCTCAAGATCCATGTCTCCTGCAGACTAAGGCCTTATTTAAAAACGAGGTCTCTGCAGTTTGAAGTCAAGTTAAGATGAGGTCCTGCTGCTTGAGGGCGGGGCCTAAATCCAACATGACTGATGTGCTTATAAGAAAGAAGCCTGGACTGAGAAAGAGGGGATTCCTTGTGAAGGCAGAGGCAGAGGCTTGAGCCACGCATCAGTGGGCCGAGAGGTAGCAGGGAGTATGAGACCCAAGAGGCGAGAGAGATGGGGAAGATGCTCAGGGCCCTTCATGGGGAGCCTGGCCCTGCTGACACCTGCCTTTCGGACTTGAGGCCCTCAGAACCGTAAGAGTAAACTGCTGCATCAAGCCACCTGGCCCGTGGCACTGTGCCATGGCAGCCACAGAAAGTGAGTCAGTAATTTCTTCGAGTTGCTCCAACAAAGTACCACAAATGAGGTGACCTAGAATAGGAGAAGTTTGCTCTTCTTCAGTTCCATGGGCTAAAGATCCGGGATGGGGCTCCTGGAGAATCACAGGGTCGGCTGGGAGGACCCGTGTTCTTGCCTGTGGCAGCTCCTGGCAGCACCTGCATTTGTCCTGTCTTCAGACCCAGCAGCATTGTCTTTCCACTTCACACCTCTCTGCCTGCCTTCCTGCCTCCCTCTTCCACCTCTGAGGACCTTGTGATTTTGTGGAGCCCCCTGGCTAATCACAGCATCAGCTCACGGGCAGCCATCATGGCCTTGGCGTGTGATGTGCCTTCCTTACCCACCATCTTAGAGATAAGGGAGGGTGGCTCGGGGCTGCCAGGCATGGGGCCAGCCAGGGTCAGCTGGCAGCCTTGATGGAGAACATCGGAGCCACCTGGGAGGGGCCCTGCATGTCACAGGAAGAGTCTGAGAGAAGTCGAAATTCCTTCCCCACAGCCGGTCAAAATGCTGGCACTGCTGCCTCTTGACCAGTGGTGTGCATGGCCAACAGAATTCAAACTTTTCCCACAGATCCAGATGCAAAGTGCTTCTGTCCCTGCGCACGGTCACTGTGAGCACAAAGGAGAGGGACAGGGCATCAGTGTAGGCAATGGGATCAGGGAGGGCTCAGAGTCCCCCCATGAACAGCGCAGTAGGTCACTGACGGGCTGGACGAGGCTTCTCGGCCAGCAGACAGGCACGGCACGCCACCTCTTTCCTTTCCGTTTTTGGTCCTGGACGCTAATGTTCCACATCCTAAACACAGAGGCAGTGTGCTCTTGGAGCCAGGAGGAGGCAGTGGGCCATTTGTACCAGTTTAAGTTACACGTTTACTCTGCTTACCAAGGCTTTTCCTACCTGCAGGGTTAAGTACTGGCCAGTTCCCTTCCTGGGGAGGCACTTGGGCTCACCACAGCTGCCCTTACGCTATGTCCTTCCTTGGCTGAGAAGCCCACCTGTCTTGCCCTAATCCCACCATGAGGGCTCCACTCTCCACCTCATCACCCCCCAGGGACCCCTCCAGACGCCATCCCTCTGGGACTAAGGCCCTGACATATGAGTTTTTGGGGAACAAAAATGCAGACAGTGGCACCCCGGGAGCCCCATTGCAGACTTGCAACCTGCAAAAGTATAAGGTGACAAATCTTTGTTTTAAGCCACTGAGTTTTGGGTCCGTTATCTCAGCAGCTCTGGGAAGCTAATAGAGGGTGTGGACTCAAACACAGAGATTTCCAAGCCACACTCACTGTGTGATGTTACCGGAGGTATAGAAATGGGTGCCTGTTTCCCAGCTCCAAGGGGGCTGGGCATTCTTTCCTGAGCCTTGTTCATTTGGAGAAGCCAGGGACTCATTTGTTCCAGCTCCGATGTGAGCAGTATAGTGATACCCTGCACCTGGGGCCAAGGCTGGACCCCAAATTTAAGGAGGTGCCAAAGATCTTAGTAACCAAGATAAGTAATCTTTTCATTCAATATTTTAAGTCAACATTAATGCAAAAAAAAAAAAAATCCACAATAGAAAAAAAAAAATCACAGTTTTAAATAGTGTGAGATCTGTCCCTGGCCTGTCAGGTTCAGCCTTGCTGGCCCGCTCTCGCCCCGCCCCGCTGCCCAGGTACACCTGACCTCCCAGTCCACAGGCTGCTCATTTCCAGGACACAACACCCATGACCCTCCCCGGGAGGCCAGCGAGATAAGATCCATGACTGCTGAGATTAATTGTCGCTATGTGATTTATCTGCAGCCGCCTCACGGAGTGGGATTTACGGCTTCTCTTCCATAGAAGCCATTTGTCTCTCCTGAGCCGGAGAAGAACGGACGCACTTCGGGGATGGTTGGAGAAGACGCTGGGATTTACACTCGGCATTATAAATCTTAAATCTGGACCATGCTTGGTCGGCCCAGAGGACTTCTTGCTTACCGCTCTTTAGGACTCAGGTATTTTAAAGACATAAACCAAACTCGGGAGCTCAGCATTTTCCTAATGTCCTGGACACTGTGGTAAGTTCACGTTGTCATTCACGGTGAGCCGTAATGCCATTGGAAACAGAAGAAGTTGCAGATGGAGATTCAGCCTGTTCCTTACCATGAGTCAGAGACCATTCATTCATTCACTCACTCATTCACTCAACAAATATCCTTAGCCGCCTTTTGTGCACTGATGTTAGATGGAGGGACAGGGGTCACAACAAGGAACAAAATCTAAGCCCCTCTGGAGTTCACATTTCAATGAGGAGGAGACAGTAACCTCTAGCAAATAGTATCACTTCCAAAGAAAAGCTTGGACGACACTCTGGAGGAGAAAGGCCACCTTAGACTGGTTTGTGACGGGAAGCTGGAGAAACTGAGGCCTGAGCTGAGCCCGGCAGGCCAGGAGCCAGCCTGTGAGCATCTCGAAAGGCAGAGGCTAGGGAAGAGTCCCAGGCACGAAGGAGCAGAGTGAAGGCCCGGGTCTGCGCGGGAGAGCCCTGCAGGCACAGGGCACTTGTGGGAGGTGGGCGGCAACTAGATGCCCAGCAAGGCTTCAGAGCAGACCGTAGTCAGCACAGCACCTACACTTGGCAGAGCCACTGGCTAGAAACCCATTATTGTCCACCTTGTCTATGTGGCCTGCCGCCTAGTGGCTAAAATGCAGAACGACAGGCTATTGTGGCTAGCTGGGTCAAGGAATTCCTCTGAATGCCTGTAACGGAATTGTGCTGTTCTTGTTAGGTGCTGTTGAGTCTGGTCTGGCTCATAGCGACCCTGTGTACAGCAGAATGAAACACTCCCTGACACTGTGTCATGCCTGGCACTGTGTCAGTGCTTCTCTGCTATTCATGGGGTTTTCCATGGCTGATTCTTTTAGGAGTGGGCTGCCGGGTCCTTCTTGCATTTTTACAGTGCTGGGGATCGAACCCAGGGCTTCACCATGCAGAGCAACACTCTACCAAGTGAGCTAAACCCCAACCCAATGGAATTGCAGAGAAAAGAAAAATACAATTAGATTTCACCAAAAAGTTTGTGTGGAGCCTGGTCATGCAAGTTACTGTTCCCAAACCTCCCAGGTCCAGAGTAAGATGATTGAGGACTGCTTAACTGTGATCAGAAGTGGCAAGACGTGTTTGTCTTTAGCTCTGCTCAAACCTGCTGGAATTTGTTTGCTCTTTCTTCTGGAGCCCTGAAGTGTAAACTAGGGTGTCGGCAGGGCCCAGCTCACTCCAGAGCTCTCAGAGAAAATCCTCATCTTCTCCGGCTCCTGGCAGCCCTTGGCTTGTGGAAGCTTTTCTCTATCCTCTGCCTCCATCATCCCTCCGCATGCGTGCATGTGTGTGTGCGCATGTGTGTGTGGGTGTGCACGTGCTTGTGCTTTTCTGTCTCTCATGAGAGCATCCTCCCTTGGATTTAGGACCCATCTCTTCCAGGATGACCCCAGCTCCATCTCTATCTTAGCATGACTCCGAATTTCCTCTTTGCAAGCAAGGCCATTTTCTAAGGTTCCAAGCAGACTTGAACTTTGGGGGACCCTATCCAAACCACCATACCCAACATTCCAGAGTCAGCAGAAATTAGTCATGGTTGGATTGCAGCCCCAGGACATAAGCAGGAGCCGGGTAACAGCCCCTTCTCTGAGAAGAGCGTCTTTCCAGATTCCTCAGCCCAGCCACTCGGAGGCCGAGGCCGCTCGGTGCATTTCCACTCCCACAGAGCTGGCTGGGCTATTGCTCAGAGTGCTGAGTAAGCAGCTGCTTTATGATGGCCAGAGTGGAACAAAATTGCCTGACTTTGAAAAGCCCATCAGCATGGAAAGTAGGCCCTTCACCCTGCTGCCTCCAGAACCTTTATAGTAGGAAGTCACAGGTTAGAGGGTAACACCTCCATGAATTTCTGTTTTGTGCAGACAATTCACATTACAGCAATTTATATCATTCCAATTAAACCAAGCCATTACTTATACTCGTTAACCCAGATGGATCTTACCTTGTAGAAAGAAGTTCGTCCAAGAGACAGACTTTATCTGGTCATATCTTGCTGGCAGTAAGAAAGGACTCTGATTCCTGTCCCCTGTTATCCAACACAGGTTTATCAGCATTAGAGAGATGTTTAGAGCCATAGGCTGCAAGCAGCAGAAATCCAACCCAAAGGCTTCGGCACAGTAGGAAACATTGTTTTAAATAAGTGAAAAACCCACAGGTGGATTTCAGGTATGGTTGGATCTAGCAGCTCACCTAATGTTACCAGGACTCAGTCTCTCCCCATCTTTTGTATATAGCTTTATCCATGTTGACTTCGCTCTTTGACATCCTCATAAGGCTATAGGAGCTCCTGGTGTCCAGGGGCTCCAAGCTTCTATTCTGCCAGCTCCGAGTCCTGTGAAAATGAGGTTTCTCTTTCCCAAAAGTTCTAGCAAAAGTTTTAGACTTGGTCTCATGTGCTCTAATGGGGAGGGTCACAGACAAGTGCCCATCACTATGGCTGAGAAGGTGCCATGCTCTGATGGGCCAGAACTAGGTCACCCCTGGAGAGGATCTGGGATAAGCTGTCATACCACAAGCATAAAGCCTGGGGAAATGTGGCTCCTGTGGAAATTCTGGGACACTGTTTCCACAGAACGAGGAAACAGATTCAAATTAACTGATGGCTGCTACATAGTCTGGTGCTCACTTTACTATTCGGAGTCTTTGCAGATCTCCGCCTTTCACCCAAGTCTAAGGCCCTCAGCAACAGGCTCTCCCACCTCTGTAGAAAAATTTCCCAACTTAGCAGATGTGCTTGCCTATATTGTCTCCCTCCTTTCTAAGCCAGATCTCCAGACACTGAAGCCCTCATCCCTCCCAGAGCTTCTGTCAGAATTAAATGTGATGTTTTTCCTATTAAAATACCAAGGACAGTGCTTGGTACAAGTCCAGAACTCACCCAGCAGGAGTCCCTTGACCCATGGAAGAGTTTGCCATCAGTTATTTACACATCAGTATGAATTTCAGACATAGCTCCTTTCCCAGGGTCTTGGAACCAAAATATAGAAGGTGACCAAACACAGAGATAGAGAAGCACATGCCACGCACAGTGAGGCTATGCAGGCACGAGCCTGAGACTTGGCAGTAGGGATATGCCTGGGTCAGTGGAGGACAAGCAGAGGGAGGCCAGGTAGTAAGGCTCCAAGACAGAGGCTCAGAGCCAAAGCAGAGCAAGTTTCCAAGTCTGCCCCATGTGGCCCACTTGTTTTGTGCCCCTAGCTGGAAGACATTCAAGAAATGCCTAGGGAAGAGTTGTCTCCTCAGAGGTAAGTTAATGACAGGAATGGATTAAAGCCCCTGGGACCTCCATTTGCTGATGTGGCACAACTCAAAATGACAAGAAGCACAGTGGCTGCAACAATGGGCTCAAACATTAAAAAAAAAAAAAGATCATGTTCATGGTACAGTCTTGGGTAGTGTTTTGTTCCGTCACTATGAATCAGACCTAACCTGACAGCACCTAACAACAATAATGTAGGTTATAAAAGTAGAAGGGGCCATTTCTCTAGCCAGAAATGCTGTCTGGGCTCTGAGCCTAGGCATGCATATTCCTTTCCGTACAGGATGCTCCTTTTAGAATTATACAAATTATACAAAATTTCAGAGTGAAGAGGCATGTGTGAAACATAGATGTCATACAAAGAAGAGTCACATCAGCTGTCAGGGACCCACTGTCCAGGGAAGGAAATAGTAATTTACCAAGCTCACGCAATGTAGTACCTGAGTCAGTGAGGCACGCCCAGGGCCAGGGTCCCAGGCGCCATGGCACCTGGTTCTGAAGACAGCAGGAGCTTCTCCTCCCCCAGAACAGGAAGTCGCATTGCTTGCTGTCCACAGGAAGGTGCCTTTGACAGGCAGATCTTTAAAAACATGTCTGAACATTATACTGTATTCCATAAATATATGCAGTGATCGTCAATGATGAAAATCAATGATGAAAAATAAATAGCATTTTATACTTTAAAAGTATTTTTGAAGAGTGACAAACTGGTTTTATTATACTGGTGAACCAGGAAGATCTATTCCAAAGCTATTTTCCAAAATATAACAGTCAAAAAATAAATTACCTCTGTTCACATAATACTGACATTATTTTTATTTGCCATCAAAAATGTTAAATTCTTTATATTGAGATAATATATTTGAGATTACTATTTTATATAATTTAAAAATAACATAAGCAGGCTAATTGTCCTTGGTATATATTTATATGATCTCATTTATTTCTTAGTCATCTGTCTCTAATAGTGTGCCACTGGTATTTTTATGAAGAATATATATTTTTTCAATAAAATCTGCCTAAGCTCAGAACCAAAGCTGCTACATAAAGGAGAGCCTCTTTTATTAACTTTTTAAGCCTATAAATTGATAATAAAATATTCGGTGTAAATATTTTCATGAAGTTCTTTGTGCCTGTAAATACAGGGCTTTTCTTTGCAAATAGTCTTACAGCACAAAACCTATCAAACCCATGACCTCTCCTTATAGTTTTTGGATATATTTTACCAAATTTAGATCTAGCAAAACTGTAATCTCCATTCTGCTACAGAATATAAACTTTACTCCATTCTGATACAAAATATAAGTGTATCTAATTCTATACAGGAACTCTACCAAAAGATTCTTGCCCTAGGTCAGGACATTTGAAAGAACACTCCTGTGATGTCGAAATTAAATCTTGCCTGTTGCTTGGCAGTCTTCTTATTTAGCTTTTTTCTCTTCCTCCTGTGGTTCTGTAGGGATAAACTTCAATATCTTTCTCTTTTCCAGATTCTTTTTTTAATGGTTGCAATTTGCTAAAAGCTTCAGAAAGCTAAGGCTTGTGACACACTATTGTTTGAATACTCTGATTAGAGATTCTGTATAACTGTGAACTGAATGCAATAAGAATCTCCAGTTTCCAAAACGTAGTTCAGTACCACTGTAGGGCACTTAGGCTGATTCATGAAGCAGTTCCTGAAAGATTCAAATATTTCTAAAACTGGATTGAATAAAGTTACCAACGAGAAGTGCATTCTACGTTAGTGAACTGTTCATATCCTTCCCAGTTTCAGGAAAATAGGCTGAGACCCACTGAGCTGTGTGCATAGAAAGATACCTAAACTCTTTCAATTAGAACTTCGTATTTATCTATTGCTGTGTAGCAAATTGCCCTAAAGCTTGGCAGCTTAAAACCACATGCATTTATTATGCACTGCACTCTATGGGTCAGGGACCCAGACAGCATCGCCTGGTATTCCAGCCTGGAGTACCTCAAGGTGGTGACATGTTGGGGTTTTTTTAAAGCACCCCATAAATAGGGTCCCTCTAACCAGCATGAGGGGCTAACACTCAGGCTACATTTTACTCACTCCTTTATCCCGCCTCCCATCACGTGAGCAAAGATGGCCCCTGACCAGCCTCAACCACCTCAATTTTGATTGGCTACCCATAGCATCTCAGTTAAATAACTGCCCCTACCTGGCAGGTATGACTCCTGTACCAGTCAGGAATGTGCCCTGATTGGCTAATCCCGGTACACACCTCATTCCAGGAGGCTATAAGCAAGCTCCTGGACCCCACTTGGACCCTCTTGTTTTCACCTGCTACCAGACCCCATCACCTTGACCCAGCGCTCCCCAATCCTATGGATGACCTCCTGGCCAGCCAACGAGTCAAGACCAGGGGCCCCAAAGCACCGAAGGCTACAAGCGAGCCACAAAGAGCCCCCCAATTCCTCCCATCCTTGGGAAGGAGGGAGGCAGAGAAGGTGAGCTGCAAGAGTCAAGACCACTGGACCTCCAGCCCAGCAGAATACCAACTGCTGTAGCTGTGCCTTTAAGGCTGAGCTGTACCACTTGAGCACTTGACAGGGGCTGCTTGCTGGTTGCACCCCACTTGGGGAGTAACCCAACAAACTTTCCCTTTCCTGTTTCCCACAGAAGGTCTCCTGAGGTCCTTCTTTGGCACCTCCAGTCACTACACTAACCCAGTCCAGTGGGTCCCCAATACCCGCTTGGTGTCAGGGCAAGGCTCTGACCTCTGCTGGGCCTGAGCCAAACCCCGACAGTGACACCTGTGTTGCTGGGGACTGCCATCATGTCAGGTCTCTCCTGAGTGGTGACCCACTCCCAGCCACACTCATGAAGCCCCTGGCAGCCTTAGGCTCTCCCAGGCTGCCAACTGATAATCCCCTGCCACGTGAATGCTTCCTAGGGACATTGCATGATGCTTCCCTGCCCCAGAGTCAGAGGTCTGAAAGAGACAGAGCAAGAGAAAGGGGGAAGGATTGTATAAAACCAGAGCCAGAGTCTGTGTGTCCTGTGTCAGAAGGTGTATACCATCACTTTTGCTATATTCTGTTCATTGGAACAGAAGGCAAAATACATAGAATGAGCACCAGAATGTTCTGTTAGTGGCTCTGTCAGGCTCACACTCAGGCAGAGGGATTCCCACGGAGGAGTGGAGTCACTGGAATCCACTTACCTCCCACCAACTTTTGTCTTGCTGGACTATTGCACCTGGATCTGACAGTTATGAACTGTGCATTACAATCAAACTCAGTAAGTTCTGCTCTGCAAGGCTTCCTGAATTAGTTGTTGATGTTAGGTGCCATCAAGTCAGTATTCAACTCATAGATGTTGGGGCCCGTTCCAGCCCAGCCAAAGACCATGGAGCTTCACCATAACACCAGTATGCTCGGGGACCCTCAGGGGTGGGCAAGAGCTGGTCAGTGGTGCCAAAAACGACCTCAGGAGCCTTCTTATGTAAAATAAACAGGAACCTTATTAAGCTGCTCCTTTGCAGGAGAGCCTAATGCATTCTAGCCAACAGCACAGGTTACTGTTGCTACGATGGAATAACAGCTCTGCATCAGAGTAACAAACAGCTCTGAGGTCCTCGCTGGCTATGCTGACGGTCCAGTGATGTTGCCTCCTGCTGGTCATCTTCTCCTCTCACCTGCTCCCTGGCATGGGGAGATTGAGAGCTCTTCTTGGCTTGCTCGAGGTCTTCTTTCTTTACCATGGAGTCTTACCTCTCGACAGCTTGATTGAAGGTCTGGACTAAGCAGTGAAGTCAGGTGTAGAATATAACAGCCAGAGTCAAGGTGGTCAGGAAGTAAGAAAAGAAAGGATGCTTGGGGTAGTCGGTAGTGTGCTTACATACACCCTAGGTGGGGGTGTGGGCCAAGGTGCAACCAATCAGAGAGCCGCTCATGCCAGGGGAGCAGCTCATCATGTGAGGGCTTGGGAAAGTGCACTTAGGTTTGGGGGGGGGGTTAGGTGCAGGCTGGACCAATCACTGAGCTCTCCTTAATAACCAATTGGATAGCTCTGGGCAGTCAATCAGGCTGAAAAAGGCCACATTAGGGCTGGGCTGTTTGGTTAAGGGTTAAGGGTAACCAGATGTGGCAGGAACAGGGCAGGATCTGGGGAGGGTTCAGACCTCAGCCCGAACTGAGTGGGCCTCTGCCCTGGCACCCTCCTGGCCCTCCTCAGGGGTGTCCAGATAATTCCCTACATCAGCAACCCTATGTACAACAGAGGAAACACTATTCTCAGTGCTTCTCTGCTATTCATAGGGTTTTCAATGGCTGATTGATTTTTGGATGTGAGTTACCAGGTCCGTCTCCCAAGCCTACAGCACCTGGTGTTCCCAGGTGTCTCCCATCCAAGTACCAACCAGGCCTGACCCTACCTAGCTTCGAGATCTGACATGATCAGATGCCACAGTGGTGTGGCTGCAGGCTCCTGAATTAGTTATACTACATTGAAATTTGTGTTGTCACTACTGCAAAAACAAATACTTATTTTATCTTCAATGTGGAGTTCTTTAAACTGAATTTATAATAGCACTCACAACAATATTGGAGATTTCATTTTAACTGAGTAACCTGCCAAAAAGTTTGCTTTGATTTTGTGAATTGATAAGCAAACTCAAACCGTTACAATTACTGATGTTTTATTTGAAGCATCAAATATAAAGCCAGCATCATGTGTTTGTCTGAGAAGCTCAGCTTTCACTTGTAGAGTCAGTAGCTCTCTCCAGTGTTTGAACATACCTGAGAAAAGAAGCAATCAAAACTAAACCAAATTATTTTTGAAGACCAATTATTTGATCTAACAGAACAGTCATTCTTTGCCATGAAATATAACCACATCTGCTACAGCTCCATTCATGAAATCTTCATCTTGGTGAATAAGTAAATAACTACTAATTTTTAAATTTTTTATTTACCCAAGCACTTTAAATCCAGCTTCAACAATGATCATTTCATGGTTAATATTGTTTGATTTACACTTTCACCTGCTTCCTTCATCCACACATTATTTTGTTGCAAATCTCCAATATTGGGTCATGTTGTCCATAAACGTTTTATATGTGTCTGGAAAGACAAGGGCTCTAAAAAAGTCCACAATATTCATAACCACATCTAAAAGCAATTAACAAGAGCTCCGCAACACCATTAAAAATTCAGTGACTGTTCGGATTTTCAAGTGACTTATAAATGTTGTATAGCTCTCATTTTTGCAGTGTGTTTTTTTCATTAACATCCAAATAAGGTCTGCATTACAATTGAGTGATATCTTTATGTCAGCCAATTTGGGGGAGCTGTACCCCAACATTACCACCTGCTTTGAGGAGTCCCCTTCTCAGGACCTCCACTCGGGAGAAGCTGGGTCCTTTTCTCAGTCGTCCAGAATTTCAGGGCCATGTGCTTGCCTGCTTTGCAAGTGCTGTACCACTGAGCTGCACCGTAGCTCATATTTTTTACTTTTTGAGACAGAGTCTTACTAAGTTGCAAGGCTGCCACTGACCTGGAGCTTGGGATCCTCCTGCCTCTGCCTCCCAAGTCACTGGGATGACAGGCATATACCACCATGCCCGGCTAACACAAGCTTGTTCTTTTATACTTCTGGAGGCCAGGAGTCCAAAGTGAGCCTTCTCACATGGTAGTGGCTGAATCGTGTCCCCTGGGAGTCCATATGCTGAGAAGTCCTGATTCCTGGCCCCTCGGAACAGGAACTTGTTTGGAAATAAGGTCATTGTAGATGTCTCTGGTTAACATGAGGTCCTTAGGGTGGGCCCAATCCAACATGATAGATGTCCTTGTGAGAAGGGCAGAGCTGGGCGCCACCAACCTGTGCACTGATGGAGGAGGTCTCAGGAGAAGCCTGCCCCCAACTGCTACCTAAGGAGCAAACTGGCGCAGCCTCTGCCTCAGACCCCAGAGGAGCCGGTAGGCAGCATCTTCACTGTAGGCTTCTGGCTTCCTGGCCTGAGAGACAGTAAATCTCTGCAGTTTAAGCCACCTGGTTTGTGATGATCTGTTGCGATAGCCTGAGGAAAGAATTGCATCCTAAAACCAGGGTGTCGCAGGGCTGGTTCCTCCAGTCCACCCCGCCCCTCCCCTCTGGCCACCACTGGCCTCCTTGGCTGCTGGCCACCTCATCCCAACCTCCGTCTCTGCGGTCCATCTCCTCCCCCTGATGGCACCCACGTCTTCATTGCCCTCTGCCCCCTTATGAGAACTTTTGTCATTAGGATTCCCACCCTGGCCTTGCCGTGGGCCTTCTTGGGCCACTTCCCCCACAGGGGTCTTTGATTTAATCTCATCTGGAGGTCCCTTTCACCATGTGCAGTGACACACCTACAGGCCCTGGGGTTCAGCTGGGGACACTGTGAAAGGCTGTTACTCTGCTGCTTCCCTTGTGCTCTGCTGCAGTGCTGGCTGTAGGGTCCCATTCTCTGAGAACCCAGCTGCATGGAGGACTGTTGTCCTGCTCTGGGAGCGTGAGCAAGACCCATCTGTGCTGTGTTGAGCCACCAAGATTGGGCCGTCTGCTGTCGTGGCACAGCATCCTATCCTGAGCTCTAGGAGTGACCCCTCCTGCTAGCCTTGTGACATTTGGTGACATCTGGGAAGTCTGAGAGACTCACTGTGAGTGGATTTCCCAGAGTCACAAATGTCTGAGGTGCCGGAAGCAATGGGGGAGGGGACACAGTGTGACAGCACAGAGTGAGAAATGGGCAGAAGTTATGGAGAAGACGTTCTGGCTATAAAAGAGGGCCAGGGTCAGATTCAGCCTGCTCACCAAAGGACACAGGCTCAGCTGCTATCTGGATTGCCTGGGAGAGGAACTCAGCACATAGTAGGTCTTTTCCCACAGACGTCAGATATTTCTAAATCCAACCTTCCACGCTCCCTCCAGACCAGCCCCACTCTGCCCTGACATGCATCAAAGGGATCCCAGAGCTGTCCTGAGGACCTCCAGGGCTGCAGGGCAGTTCATTCCTGTAGTAGCTACAAGTCTACTTTAATGTCTGACGCTGCCGATCACCACATCAACCTCCCTTTTCCTCCTTCCCACAAAGGAATCTTCAGACCTTTGCCGGCTGACGAGGCACCTGGTTGCCCCAACGTCTGAGAACCATGTCTGGGGTCCTCCTGCCCCCGTAATTATTTCTCCGA
Source organism: Pedetes capensis (assembly GCA_007922755.1). NCBI lineage: Eukaryota > Metazoa > Chordata > Mammalia > Rodentia > Pedetidae > Pedetes > Pedetes capensis. The sequence continues at coordinate 89,403 of VMDO01003225.1, forward strand.
TAGTACATGGTCCTTAATTACCTCTCCATCGATTTCCCTCCCTGGGAGCTGGTAGCTTCTAAGGTTAAGCTCAAGGCTGATGGAAAATTTAATCTGCCTCACACGTTTCTGGGCCCTGCTAGGGACTTTAATAGATAAGAAAGCGTCGATGATTCGGGTACTTAAGCTAAACAGCTGTGAAATCTGGGGACGTCTGATCATAGCCAAACATTTCGAGACGTCAGTCTCGAAAACAAGTGGAGCCTAGAGATTTCAGAGGAAGGTTCAGGAATTCTCCGCCCTACCCCTTTTCTGTGGGACCCACCAAGTGCTCATTCCTCCAGGAAGTTTGCTCTGGGTTAGGTTCATTGGTCCCAGGTGGCTCAGAAACTCCAGAACCCCTTCACCTCCAGGCACAGGTATTAGGGGAGCCAGCTGAAAATCACCCCTATAAGTCGGATACCGACTCGATGGCACCTAACAACAACAACAACAACTGCCCCTTTGAGCCATGCTCATTTTTATGGGGTGTTACGGTTTGGATCTGGAATGTGCTGAAGGCTTTGTCCCCAGCAGGTGGTGTGGGAGGACAGGATCCACTGAGGAACACAGGACTGAGTAGGCTGTTAGGAGGGGGGTTGGTTGCAGGAAGTGGCCACTCGGGGTGTGATGGGGAGGGCGTATCTCACCCCCACAGCCCCCTCTCTCTGTCTCTGCCTCAAGCTACCGAAATCTCCTTGAGGGCAGGTGTCCCGGCTCTCTTTCCCCTCAGTCCCCTGGGGATGGTCTCTGTGGCTGCATGGCATGTGGCCTCAAAAGGCGGCACCAAACAACCACTGGTCATGCTCCCAGGGTGGTGGGTCAAGAACTTGGGCAGGATAGAGTGGGGACAGCTTGTGCCTGTCATGGATGTCTGGAGTCTTAAGTGTTAGAGTCAAAGCCCAGGACTGCAGCCTTCTTTGGGACCATTTGCTCATGTCTCGAAGGTCAGAGCCAGTGGCTGCAGGCATCAGAGCCACACATGGGCTGTCTCGGTGTCCTCTCTCCTTGCCTGTCTCCACGGAGAGCTCAGGTGGTCCTCCTTTGGGACTGACCTCTCCATGGGGTCTCTCCGTGTAGCCTACATTGGGCTTCCTTACACCTTGGCCAGGCAGCTGTCTCTCCCAAGAGCAGCATTTTAGAAAGATGGAACCAGCCTGGAGCTGTCTTCCTTTTAGGACCTAAATTTAAGCCAGGTGCGGTGGCTCACGCCTGCCATCCTGGTGACTTGGGAGGTGGAGGCAGGAGGATCGCAGGTGAGGTACAACTTAGCAAGACCCCGTCTCAAGACGAGAGTGGAACATGGATTGGGGTGCAGCTCAGTGTGGAGCACTTGCAAAGCATGTGTGAGGCCCTGGGTTCGAACCCCAAGTACAACACACACAAGACACCTAACTCGGAAGTCACATGATGTTATTTCTGCCATCCTCTGAGGGTTGGCGCAGTTACCGGGTCCCACTGAGAATCAAGAGGAGGGGAGTTTAGCCATCAGTGTAGGAAGAGCTGGCAGGGTGGGGAGGCTGTTGCGGGCAGTTAGACAAATGCGGTCTGCTGGTCTTCATGCATGAGGCACCCAACAAGCAACCTCAGCACCAGGGTCTTCTCAGGCCCTAGCACAGGGCCTGTGACCTGTGTTTTCAGGGTGCTTTACAGTCGTCTAGGTGCTTCCCTGCCTCCTTTCAGCTGAGGACTGTCCCTCACCCCTCATCCACAGAGGAGGAAGCCAAGGCTCTTAAAGGATGACAGCCAGCGGAAGGTCAGAGAGAAACATGGAACACAGCCCAAGTGTTCCGCAGCTGAAGCTGTTAAGTAGATGACAGCTTGGTCAGAAGAGTCAAGCTGGGCAGCTGCAGAATGGAGTGGGTTTTACACTTCCAAATGAAAAGATTGCGAGCTATGGTGTCCATTGACTTTAAAAAGATGTGGGTGAGTAAGGATTGTGGCCACTCTCAGGAGAAAGTGGAGATCATAATTGTGTATGAGGCTCACATGGGGGCCTTTAGGGGATGGGCTGCTTACCAAGTTTTGTTGTTATGTTGTTAGGTGCAACTCATAGCCACTCTATATATGACAGAAGGCAACATGACCAATGTGTGCCACGCACACCATCTTTTTGTTTGAGCCATTGTTGCAGCCGCTATGTTTCTTCTCATTTTGAGTCATTCCACATCAGCAAATAGAGGTCCCAAGGGCTTTACTACATTACTGTCGTGAAGGTTGACTCTACTTTGAGGAGGCAACTCTTTCCTAGTCATTTCTCGAATGCCTTCCAGCCTGGGGGGCTCATTTTCCGGCACTATATTTGACAGTACTTTTCTGCTATTCCTAGGGTTTTCAATGGCTAATTGTTTGGGGGCACTCATCATAATTTATGAATTGTGTGAAATATGATAATTTATATAGGTTAACCTGAAAGTGCATTAATCTCTTGTTAATTTTTCAGCTTTCTGTAGTTGTTTTACTTTAAATTATAAAAAATTTTAAATCAAGAAAGACCAAAACATTTTGGCAGTCCCTACAAAATCACCATGTGACTCAGCAATTCCAATGCTAAGTACCCAAAAGGAAAAAAGCAGCAAAGACTCCAACCGATTCTTATACATTTATGTCTTAGCATCATTATTCACAGAAGTCAAAAGGTGAAGACAACCTCCCCCTCCCCCGGTCCATCCACAGATGATGGGGTAAGGAAATGCAGCCGATCTGCACCACGGAGGAAGATTCAGCTGAGAAAGGAATGAAGTGCTGACTCAGGCTACCACTAGACCGAGCTTGGACTCGCGATGCCAAGTGAGACAAGCCAGACTCAGAAGGTCGCCTGCTGTGAGACAGCAATTATAGGAAATGTCCAGAGGAGTCAAAGCAGATTGGTAGTTGGCAGGGGCTAGGGGAGGGGAGGAGTGGCCTATTGCTGCTTAATGGGTACAGAGTTGTCTTTTGAAGTGACAAAAATCTTTTGCAGTGAGATAGAGGTGATGATTCCACTAGATTGTGAACGTTCTAAGTGCCACTGCAGTGTTCACGTTAAACGATTCACTTTATGGTATGTGAGTTTCACCTCAAGAAAAGAAAAAGACCTGGCTTAATCATGCAGGCTGCCTTTGGCTTTGAACCTGTGATTGTCCTGCCTCGGCCTCCTGAGTTGCTGGGATTGCAGGTGTGTGCCATCACTTCATGAGGCAAATCAAAGAAGGGCTGAGGGTGCAGCTTGGAAACACAGTGCAAAGCCCTGGGTTCAGCACCCTAGGACCCCCCCCCCAAAAAAAAAGGAGAAAGGAAAGGCCAAGAATTCTGAGGGCCGTGTCACAAAGAGAAGAGATGATGGCAGAGGAAGGGATAATGACAGTTGTCATTATTGCCCCCTAGCACTGAGCTAATCCACCTCCCAGTCCGTTGCTCTGCTGGGAAATGAACAGGTGCATCTGTGTGGAAGGGGCCAGACGCTCTGCAGTGGCTGCTTTGGTGGGATTACTTACCACACCCATGGGCACAGGGGCCCAGCATGCCACAGTCCCTGTACTTTGTGAGTCATGGGGGTGTGTGTGTGCACACACCCATGGTCGCCCTATGTGTCTGAGTGGACTTGTGCATCTAAGGGTGTGCATGTGTGTGTCCATGTGTATATGTGTGTGTGCACGCAAACATGTCTCCATGCGTGTTCATACCTGTGTCATGTGTGTGCCTGTGTGTGCTGGGTGTGTACTTGTGTCTGATATGTATGTGTGAGCACGTGTGTCTGGTCATGTGCATGTATGTCCTGGTGTATGTATGGTGTGCCTGTATCTGTGTGTGTGCACATATGTGTGCACAAATCAGCTAAGGAGCAGCTGCAGGGACAAAATCTCAGGACACAATCATTCACTTGGATGTCTTCTGCAACTCCGTATTTGCGGAGTTTCTAGAAGCCTCTGCTGCAGTAATTGAATGACCTCCCAGTGATATAACAAGACGTGCGTTGTCCTTGACCAGAGCCATAAACCGCCCCCCAATATTAACAACATCTTTTTGTCACCTCAGACTAAACTGCTTCCTAATAAAAATGAAGATTACTTTATTGTGCGCAGACCTCAAGTTATTCACTTCCATCCCTCAGAAAATTTTATATGCTCCTAACGTATGGAAAGCAGGCGTCAATGGCCCATAATCCCTTAAAATGAGAAATCATATATTTTTCCTCCTATGATAAAAAGGCTCGGTTCTGTGAGGAGAGAGGAGCGAGCTGGCTGCGTTCCCTTTAGTCATCACAATGAAGGTCACTTGCCTGCTACGGAATGACATCCTGCAGGGAGAGCTGAGCTTGGGAGGGGCTGAGCCTGGGGGTAGGAAGGGCTGAGATGGTGGAGTCTGGAGCGCTTGACCATGAGCCCCTTGAAAGCCCTGTTTGTGGCTTTCCCCTCTCACCTGTGCTAAGCACAAATAAGATTGATCCAGAGGTTGGAGGCGAGAGCCTTTATTTGGGAAACTAGGAATTGCAATTCTATTGCAGTGACTGGGCAGCCCTGATGGAGTGGGGCAGGCAGAGGTAGGTTGCCACAGGGGTTGCACAGAGCACTGTTTCTCTTGGCTCACGGGCTGGTTGGTTGGGGCCCTCCCTGCTGGGAGGTGCCAGGCCTGGGGGTCCTGACTGCAGCCATTCACCAAGTCCTCTTGCAATCTCCCCAGGCTGCTTTGGGAAGGTAATCCCTCCATTGCCTTTTGCCTTTGCCTCCTGTCCCTCACCTTCCCCCCAGTCTGGGCTCTCTCTACCCTCATCCCCAGGCAGGCTAAGGAGCTGCCTTCTTCCCCCAAGACAGGCCAGGTGGTTTGAAGGGAAGAATTTTGCTGCTGCTTCGATCATGACATCACATGACATCACATGACATCACATGGCAGATTAGTTCTCTAGGGCTGCAGAAGTGAAGCAGCATGTGTGGCGGTTGAGGACAACAGGAACGCACGTGTGTTCTTTCCTTGTATTGGAGGCTGACAGGTGGATATCAGAGCTCCAAATGTCACTTCCATTTCTGCTTCTGTCTTCACCTGCCTTCTCCCAGGCCTCCCTGTGCCTGAAGTCCCCTGTTGTCAGAAGGACCTGCATTAGGGACCCTAATCAAGTAGGAGATCCTCTGTGTGGGACTACGCCTGCACAGACCCTATTGCCTAGTAAATGCACATCCTGGTGTTCTGAGTGGGTAAGGAGGTGGGGGGTACACTGACTGGCTGAGTTCACACAGAAGTGGCTCCATGGATGAGGCATGAAGCAAAAATCATGAATGGCCGGGATGACCCCATGAAAAACTTTGGGGAAGGGGCAAAGGGTTTTCCAGTGCAGCTCCTTCCTCAGGAGGGAGGAAATTCTGAGACCCCACCAGCAGACCCTCCTTGCTTGCCACATGCCCCCTCAGAGCCAGTTGCTGGCAGAAGGAGAGAGGTTGCCCTGCCTGCCTTTGTCTGTGCATGGCTCGTGCCCTAGGCCTGGGTGCATGGTCACCTGTGCAGAATTGATGCTAACAGAAAGCAGTGGATGAGTGCAAGTGGCCAGGTCAGTTGTTTGCACAGCAGCCTCGATTTTCCCTTTCTGTGTCCAACTCCTCACTGGACAGCTTGGCAGCCCTTCCATAAAGCCCTGGAGCATGCAGCTCTTCGACTGGAGACCCCCGTGCAACGGGATGTTGGGTAGCAGTAAAGAATGAAGGGCCCTCTATGCTACAGGAGGGACGCAGTTATAGTCCTGAAAACAAGCCAGGCGCAGAGACCTTGTGCTGGATGATTCTGCTCATGTGAAGTACACAGAATAGGTAACTGTGGAGGCAGAAAGGAGAGCAGTGGTTGCCCATGGCTCCCGGGGGGAGCTCTAAGGGGGAGTGGGAGGTCTGGGGACTCATGGCTAGGTGTGAAGGGTTTCTTTGGGGGATAATAAGAAAGTTCTAAAGTAATGCTGCATGCATTACACTAACTACACCTACAGCCATTCAAATATATACTTTAAATGAGCCAACTAGGGGATGTGTTGTGGTTTTAGGTGCTATTGAGTGGGTGTCCCACTCATAGCGACCAAATGTAGCAAAAGCAATGCCTTTTCTGCTGTTGCATAATGACAAGAATATGCCTTTTGCCTCTGTCAGACTGGACAGCATTGGCAGCAGAAGACCAGGGGAATTTCCTTCCCTGGGAGTGTGTCTCCTTTGCTGGAGGGGATCACATCTCCCCACCTCCACTTCCCACTTCCCACTTCCTGACAGAGTATGAGAACAAGAAGCAAGGAGGCCATGCTCCTTGTCACTTCTTTGTGCCTTTGCTTTGATTCCTAGGCCCCGGGTGGGAATGAGTTACAAGGTTATCTAAACCTCACCACATAAACCTTGGCAAGGTCTTTCATTTAAAGAAAAAAGTGACCTTCATTTTGGAGACTCGCTGCTGAGGGTGGGGACAGCCTGCAGTCTATCTCTGTTGGGGCAGCCTATTCCTGGGAGACTGGAAAAGTCTTTACCACCATCACTTTGCCCTGCTGGGGAAGGGAAAGAGGCCCCGCAGAAATCACCTGGACAGGCATGGTCATCACAGGTGCCATCACATCTGAGCCCACGGCGGGGCCTGGACTTGCCAGCAGCCTGCTGCGGGCTCCAGACTCTCCACACCCCTGGCAAACTTTTGGAGGTCACAGCCTGCCTGCCATGGAGCATGTACTTGGTAAAGGGCGGCCTCGTGGGGGAGGGCAGTAATTCGTGGAGCTCTGGAGAGCCATTCAGCTTTCTGACATGGTGCTGGGCTGCGATGTGCCGAACAGATTTGTACCTGATGTGCCTAACCCACACCTTCCATAAAACATCCGGGGGATGGGGACAGAAAAGACACATCATGGGGCAGAAGATGAGCAGGCCCGTAGCTGGTAATTCACCTGAATCTGAGTCAGCCCCAGCCTGTCAGGACTTGGTGAGAGGAGAAGAAGGAGGGCAGGCAGCTCTGGCCCCGGGCCACTGGTTCCTTTCTTCGTACAACCTCCTGGTGGGCGGTTGGGATGCGTGCGGTCTAGCTGAGGGTACTTAGCTCAACAGGCCCCAGGCAGACTGCCCTTTGCTTTACTTGTAGAATAAAAATATTACCTACTTCCACTTTTCATTTGCACACAGTGCTTGCTATGAAAACTGAAACAGTTCAGAAATCCATACTGTGGAATTCACTGCTGTCCTAGTCCACCAAGACGCACCGTGGGGACAGCCCTGGTCTTCTTGGTCGGCTTTGCTTGTATGTTTTTAAGACAGGTCTCACTAGGTAGCCCAGGCTGCCCTGAACTCACAGTCCTCCTGCCTCAGTTTCCCAGTGCTAGAGTTCAGGTGTGCGCCACCACACCCACCTCCTGGTGAGCTTTCATCAGTATATGTACCTATTAGTCGTATGTATGTGTTAGGACACTATGTGCTATTATGTAACTAAAATGGAATGCTAATTACTTTAAAAATCTGTTTACAATCAAGTTTCTCCCATGTGCACAGAAGCAGAGGAAGAATGCAGTGGGGATCCCCCATCCACCACTTCGCCCCCATGGACACCAATGCCCACAGGCTTGTCTCATCTGCCAAACTCGCTTCTTAGAAATTTTGTATTTTGGAAACTTCTACACAAGGCACCCCACGCTCTCCTGTGTTCCCCACTTAGTGTCAGCAGTTTTTGGCCTGAGCCATCCCCAAACCTCTGTGACTTAACCTCCACCCTTAAACTCCGGAAAAGCGAACCCTACCTAGGCTTTTGCTATTTCGCTGTAACTTTCCCATTTTTTTTTTCTGTAACAGCTTACTGAGATTGAATTCACGTACCATGCCATTCTCCCATTGCAAGTGTGCAACCCTGTGGCCCTCACTCTGCACATTCACAGAGCTGTGCAGCGGTCTCCACAACCACCGAGCAATCGCATTCCCCAGAAAGAAACCCCTCGCTGTTGGCAGCCTCGCCTCCCCTCCCCCCCAGCCCAGGCAGTCACCCATTCACTCTGTCTCCATGGATGAGCCTGCTCTGGACATTTCACATGGACGCGGTTGCATGGTATGTGGCCTTCTGCAATGGCCGCTTTTGCTTGGTACAATATTTGAGTTTCCTCTATTGTCTTAGTCCATTTTCTGCTGCTGCAACACAGCACCAGAGTCAAACTGCCCTCCAAACTGGTGCCATCAATGCACATGACCAGGCACAGGGTAGAGAACAGATCTGGTGCCTCATCGCATGCTAACCTTTGGTGATCTGAGAGGCTCAAAATATTTTGTTTTATTTTCCTCCCCGTCTTGAGTGCAATTGAACATCTTTTCCAATATTTAATGGCCCTGAGTATTTCTGCAGTTGAGAATTTATAAACGTTAGAATTTGGGATAATTGCTCTGTAGGGAGACAGCAGTCCCAGAACCCTGGCTGTACTTTAATATTTAATTCAGGACATTCTTGACAAATATTCAGGGCTCATTCTGTCCACCTGGCAAAAGATGGTACAAAAATGTGTTGGTTGACAATATGCAGGTCGCAATGGACTTTATGTGACAACTCTAAGTTTATGTGACTCTTGCTAATGCTTTTTATTTAAGGGATTAATATTATTTTAAATTTTGCTAATAATTGACCCACCCAATCTTTTTTCCATAGTCATATATTGCCAGTGCAGAGTGGTTACAACCCAAACTTTATTATTCTTAATTTAACTGGAAACCTGTGAAACCCAAAGGAAACACAGACATGCTGGATTCCAGAGCCCTCCATCATTTCCTCCCAGGCAGGCTTCTATTTTCCTACACAATTTCTGAAAATGCATTGGAAAGTCCAACAATAGAGTAATGAGTAACTGGACCTGGGACCTGGAGCATGTCTGCCCTGAGTATGAAATCCCTCATTGCAGAGCACTGTAACCTCTGTCATTGCGGGTCACCTTTTGGCACAATCTTCATGATGGATTTTCATCAAGCACTCAGGTCCCTGAAATCACACTCACTTTTCTGCACCTCGGTTTTATTAAGAAGTACATGTCTTGGAAGCATATAGAAATGTTTTGAGGTTTTCTAAAACCATTTTTTTCAACTTCATAAAGTAAAGGAAAAATATCCATAAAGATTTCAGGATGGGGGGGAAGTGTACAAGAGGGTAAGGGGGAACCTATATGAATAATATACAACAAAATGCATATATGGAAATGTCACAATGAAAAGCATGTCAGAATGAATGACATTAAGGTGTACATTAAAATTTTCCAATTAAAAAAAAAAAAAGATTTCAGCCACAGAGGGTTCCAAAATAGGTACGAGCGTCCTGGGACGAAAACTTTCCATTTTGTTGTTTTCAGAATGCATCGTATGCTTGCTCTGCTGACTCTGGTCTCACATGCACACTGTTCCCTAGACTTCTGTAATGAGCGTGGAACCTGTTCCAACACCCCAGCAGAAACAGTGCTTGTTGCTGGAAGAACCCCTGCATCTTCTCTTGCGCACATAACGCACACTCCTGTGTGTCTCGAACTTACCACGAGTGCATGCAGTCGTTAGGCATGTTGGAGGTTCTGTTGCACACTTGCACCTCCATTGTCAGTGTCTTCCACAATGTCTTGGATTTCAAACACCACTTCCAATGGCTCTTGCCATCCTCAAATGACAACTGCACTTCTACCACTTTCTTTGACCGTCCTGCCTGTCATAGGGTGGTGCTAGCATTCATTTGATTAACGCCACCTCTTGAGCCAATGTCATCTTCCACGTTGCTATTGTAATTCAATACAGCCTTGAACACCACCTGCTGTAGGACTGTGCACTCAGACCTTCTACCCTGCTGATGTGACAGCATCCCAGAGCTGTCCTGCTCAGAACCTGTGTATTTATGTGCAAGGAAAGGCCTTTGTTATCTGCTCTGAGCACCTGGGCCTAGCACAGATGGGAATAAGTATAAACAAAGATTTGCCAATTTTTAGGACAAGGTGTCAGATCCACAAAGACATTCCAGTGAGGAGGAGCGTTAGGATATATGGCACTGGAAAGAGGCAAATGCAGCTGGAGCCCTTTGCCAACAGGGTGGGCTTATACAGGTGAGCAGTGTCATGGGCTCAGAATCCCACTTGTTTTCTGTGAGCTGAGTCACCCAGAAAAGCTACACTGTGCTGTCTTTATCTCTTCTCTTCCAGTCCTATACCCATTCTCTCTTTTTTGGTAATAAAGCTATATAATGTTTCAGGAAATGGGCCCATATCCTGCCTTCTGTCCATGAGGTTCCTCTTGGCTCTGAAGGCAGACATTTGAGCAAGACAATTACTATGCAGTGATTCAAAGAGATTCAATTGTAAGTATTTTATCTGAATGGTTAGGGGAAAGGTGCCTCCTTCACTGGAGATACTGAGAGATTCTGAAGCCTCTCAATGGTCACTTTCCTGCCTTCCTGGAAACAGTGTTAAAACAGAAAGGCAGACTAACAAACAGATGGAGGACAGCAATAAGGACCTTATATAATCACCTGGATCAAGCTATTCCTGAAGTTTATGGACTTTTAATTTCAGCTAGTGTCCCCCTATTCTCAACTTTTTATTTTTCTCAAGCCATTTTGAGTTGAATCTCTTACCTCTTGGAACCAAAAGGGTCCTGACTCATACAGAAATCATGGAATAATTTCCATTCTTTCTCCCTCCTTTAAAAAAAAATCTAATGTTACCCTTTCACTCTGCTGTTCTTCTTTGTTGTTCCTCTCACTCAATTGTCTAGCTCTCTGCCAGTTACATCACAATGTTTCTCTCCAAGTCGTAATGAATGAGTGGGCCTTGGTGTCATCAAATGGTATTAAAATGAAGCTCTACCAGGACTGCCAGCAGCCATACCATTGTGGCATCTGATCTCATCAGATCTCAGAAGCTAAGCACAGTCAGGCCTGGTTAGTACTTGGATAGGAGACTCCTTGGGAACACCAGGTACTGCAGGCTTGGCAGATGGACCCAGTAGTCCACTCCCAAGAAACAATCAGCCATTGAAAACTCTATGAATAGCAGAGAAGCACTGACAATAGTGTTTTGCCTGTTGTACATAGGATCTCTATGAGCCAGACACTGGCTCGATGGCACCTAACGACGACGACAACAACAACAATATAGCAGGACTGGATCCTGAGCAGATTATTCAGGATAATCTCCCATCTCAGGAGCATTTGCTGTGTCTGCAAAGTCCTTTCGCCATATAGGGCAACATCTTCACAACTTCTAGACATTAGCCCAGGCCAATATTAATATCTGAATGTCCTCTTTAAATATAATAGGAAGGTGTTATTGGGCCAAATCCTACTGAGATTATTGTTAACCAGTCAAACAGTGTGAGTTTGTACAAAGCAATTCCTTGTTTTAGGATTGAGCTGTCTACCCTAGTCCATTTGGAACCATGTGGGGTGTAGGTTTATAAGAGACTAGTCTACCATATCCCAACATTCTCAAGAGGCCACAGCCCTGTGTCTAGACTCCTGGTGCCTGCACATCCCTGGCAGTGACAAGGCTTTCGTTTCTTTCCTCTGTGAATGGTCCCTCTCTGCTTTCTTCCCATGCGGTTGTGCAGTCTCATTACCCACTCCCCCCACTTAGGCCAGTTCCACCTTTGCTTCGTCCCCCAACCCCATTTGAATAAACTTCTCAAGGGACATGGTGGGAACTGATAAACAAACTCAAGACTCCCACACAGGTGTCTCTGAGCCCGAGAGTCATGCTCTCAACTCCTAAATCTACTCTTGGTACCTCCTAAGGTTGAGACGGAGCTGTCCCCTACCTGTAGCTGTGCAGAATGGGCAGCTGCCCCACCCCCACCACCCTGCACCTGAGTAATCACAGAAGGAATGGACAGAGCATGGCCTTCACTCTTCCCAGCTACCTGGCATGGGATTCTTGGGGTGACGTCCACAGAAGCACTTGATAGGCAAGCAGGAGTTTTTGCGTGGAAACTGCATTACAGTCCTTGGGTTCCAACACACTGCTTTCCTTGGACACCGCAGCAGGAAGACGGGGTCTCCTCCGGCATCTTCTGGACCTGGCACCAGGTTAGGGGCATAAAGGTTAATACTCATGGACAGTCCAGGTCCATCTTGCCCTCTCAGCTCCTGTAGCCTGTGCACTTTGCCGTATGTACAAGTGTGCTCAGGAATATTGTATGTATGGCATGCTACAGTTGGGTGAAATGTATGTTTTCTCTTCCAGACTGCTGTTCCAGGCCAGCCTGGGCTACAAAGTGAGACCTGGTCTCAAAAAAAAAAAAAAAAAAAAAAAAAAAAATCCAATTTCTACCAAACCTCTCTGGTTGTTAGGGAATTCTTTGATGTAGGTTTTTATGTATGTCTACCTTAAAAGAAATTCAATTATGATAGGAAAATTAAGTTGCATGTCTCACAGACTTGAGTTGAGGCATTGAAACTGGTGTTTGCTGCATGTACTTGTTTTTTTCTATCAGCAGACTCTGATGGTCTCATGTCTTTGACTGACTTTCTCCATTGGCAGCCACTGGCACAAGGATTTGGGAGCATATGATGTATTTTTGGAGAAGTTTCTTCTAAGGAGGCATAAAAATGTAACCGGAGTTGAGAGGTGGAGGGCAGGAAGCCGTGTGAGGCGTGTTGATGGGCAAGTTCCCTTGGCAGGCAACCCTGGCTCAGGCCTGCAGAGCTGCAGGGACATGAGTTGGGGCACTGGTAAACCCACTCTGAGAAAAAGACCTGCTGTCTGCTATACCAGGCTCCTCTCCCCAATTCACATCTACTCAGAACCTCACACTGTGACCCTATTTGGAAACAGAGTGTTTGCAGATGTAATTAATTAACATGATAAGTTGATCATACTGGATGAGGGTGAGCCCTAAATCCAATGACTGGCAGCTTCATAAGAAGGGTAAAGGAGACACCAAGACAGAGCCGAGGTGGGTGCAATGTGAAGACAGAGGCAGAGGTTGGAGTGATGTGGCCACAAGCCAAGGAAAGCCTGGAGCCACCAGCAGCTGGAAGAGGCAGCGTAGATTCTGCCCTAGAACCTTTGACAGGAGTATGGCCTGCTGACACCTTGAGTTCAGATCCCTAGACTTCATAGATTTAATTCCTGTTGCCATCAAATTTGTGGTAATTTGCTACAGCAGCTGTATGAAATTAATTTATGTAGCACTTTCCAGTTTTGATGGTGTAAATGTTCCTAGTATGAGTCATTTTAAGCTACCAGGGAGATGTCACTGAACAAGAATTTGGGAAGAGCGTGTCACCCTCGGGTTATGTAAGCCTGTGTACGCTGCCTGTGCCATCATGGGGTGTGTAGCAGACCCTCAGAGTTATGGCAGTGCTGTGTGAGAAGGAAGGCAGGCTGAACACGGATCACGTTGAGCTTCATGAACCGTGAGTTTATTGGGGCCTCTCACGGGGTGGGGTGTGTGTGACTCAGGGACAGCCATTATGATGGCTCCACTCAGGGGAAGAATTCCTCCAAAAGTCCCCACTGAGATGTCCACTGGAAGTTGCACCATGGTCACTCAGCCAGTCTTTTATCTCCTACATAACCCAGCGTTGCATGCAGCTGGGGCAGGAAGAGCTAGTGATTGGCACCTCAGAGGAGGCTCTTGTGGAGGTCCCTGAAGGTCTGCTGACCTTCCTTCCAGCTCCCCCAAGAAGGCATGTCAAGTCTATTCCATTACAGTAGGCCTAGTTGAACAATTGGTATAGAGTTTTGGCCCATTTTGTTGTTGTGGTTATGGGGCCAACTTTCCCAAAGTCTTTCCGGGTGTCCTGTGTCACTGTGGCCAAAATAGCAATTGCCATATCCAGCCTATGTCCAGCCTAGAGGAAACTATGTATACAACACACTGGGATAACATGAATGCGTTCATCATATCTTGCTGTATGATAAATGCCCCCCAACTTTAGCTGCTTAAGATGACAAATATATACTATCTCAGTTTCAAACACTTGAAAGCAGTTTGGCTGGGTGGATCTGGCTCAGTTTCCCTTGTTGTGTTACAGTTAAGTATCAGGTAGGGCCACATTCATCTGATGGTTTGACTGGGGCTGAGGGGTCTGCTCTATGAGGCTGCTCTCAGGAGGCTCCAGATCCTCATCACCTGGTTTGTACACAGGGCTGCTTGTGTGTCCTTACAATATGGTGGCTAACATCTGCAGGGTGAGTGATCCAAGAGAGAACAAGAAGGAACCACAGTGCTTTCCAAAACCTGATGCCAAAAGTCTCACACCATCACCCTACTTTATGCCATTTATTACTCATCAGCCCTGCTCAGCATGGCAGGAGGCAGATACAGGCTCCTTTGGGCTCCTCCACCTCCTTGACCATCACTAGCTGAGGGCTGATGACCAAGACAGTGGCTCTCCTGCCACTACCTCACTCTGTCACCTCAGTCTTTCACGGGTACAGTTGCAAACAGCTCTCCTAAGGGCTGCCTTCCAGCTATGCTCCCACTCTTCCCACGGTGGCTTTGTGTATCTCTCAGTATGACTCAGAGACTACCACACTGCTGCAAAAGCCACCAGCAGCCTCCCTCCATGCCCGCTGGGCCCTTCTGGGTCAATGATAGCATCCTCTCTGATGGTCTTTCAGTCACTCCTGACTCCTCTACTTCTTAGACACTGTGACAACATGTCCAAAATATGTAAACATAAGATGCAGTCTAGCCATCCTTGCTTCCAAGGAGCACTCTAGTTGCACTTCTTCTAGGACAGATCTGTTGATTCTTTTGGCAGTCCATGGTATATTCAATATTTGTCTCCAGCACCATAATTCAAAGCCTGCATAATTAGGGCTATTTAATTTTTCAAATAACTCTTTAATCAGTATGAAATGTCCCTCTTCATCTCTAGCAGTACTTCTTGCCTTGTGCTGGTCTTTATCTGATGTGAGAGGAGCTAGGCTGGCCTGCTGTTCGTGTTAGCATTGTTCATTTTGCTGCCATCCTTCGCTTTCAATATTTTTGTCCTTAACTTGGACATACCTTCTGATAGTGTGTAAGATGTGACCTAAAAATGAGGTGGATGTTAAAATTAAAAAAATTATTACAATAAAAGACACATTTCCATTGATCCCCTTGAAAATCCACCCCCTGGCTTTGAACACACTGTGCTATGGTTCTCCTCACTTTCTGAAGCAGTCCTGCATGTCCTCTTTCATGACCATCTTTAGCTTCATCCTCCATCGTGACAACAGTCCGTGTCGCACATCACTTTCAGGATGGCAATTGTGTCGAATAACAACATTGCGGTGTGTCCTCATCCACCTTATTCACTGGATCTAGCACCATGCAACATCTGGCTGGTGCTGAGCAGGGCAGTTGTCAGAAGGCCCTGAAGACAGATTCTGTTGTTCTAGGATCTGACAAAGTCAGGACTGTGTGCCTCTGAGTGAGCTCATACTCAATTGCACTAAAGGAGACATTTTGAACATGATAAGGCCCAAAGTGACTTAAATAACTGGCACATAGTTTTTAGGGATAGTTGTCAATGACCCAAGTTTCCTCTATGGGGGTTCCTGGGATGTGAATCTTCTAGTTTTGCAGCCAACACAGCCTCAGGGAACACAGGACCAGCAGGTCACCCTAACATAGACCCTTGATTCTCTACAGACAACCATGGCAAGTGTCTTGGGCCTTTTGCTGGGAAAGCATCTCTAACCACCTTATCTCTAGTCTCAGAGCTGAGGAAGCACCAGTGACCAGAGTGGCCCACTGAGGCATCTGGCCCTGGCTCATGTGGGGTAGGTGTGGGGATGGATCTGACTGTTCTAGAGTATAACTCAATGTGGAACTAATGCACTCAGGCTTAGATCTGGTCTTGGTTTTGCCCTTATTTGGAGCACTTATCTTCCAGGAAATTCAGAGCTCGCTGGTGGAGTGTTCAGACACCTATGCACGAGGTCTCCCTCATGTGCCACACACACTGCTATGCCCAAGGCCAAGCTCTCTGCCACATGGATTAAGAAAGTCACAATATGTAAATTCCACCTCCTTCTCCAAGAAGGAAGCTGTGATTTTCTAGCATCAGGGGATTATAACTCTGTGGAGAATTTTTGGGAAAGTGCCCGATACTGACACACACAGCAGCTCCCCCAGGAAAACCCACAGACAGAACACAGACTAGTTGTTGCTAACAGCCAGTGACAAGGGGGATCAGGGAGGTGGCAGCTGACAAGTGTAGGGTTTCTCCTTTGGATGGTGAAAATGTTCTAAAACTGATGTGGTAAAAGATGCAAAATTCTGTGAGTGTATAAAGAACATTGGGTCACTTTGATGGTGTATTAATGATGTCTCAGTGATACTATTATAAAAAAATCCCCAAACATTTTGCCTTCAGCCGAAATTACTCTTCCCAAGCCAATCAGCAGGTGCAACAATCTCACCAAACCTCGAACAAGTAACAACAAACACAAACAATCAAGATAAAGGTAAAAGTTCCCTGGATAAGATCCACCATTGTTTTTCTCCTCATTGCCATGGCGATCCAATATCTTTGATGTCAGTGGGTAGTTTGCAAAGCATGGACCTCAGATGGCAGCATTGGCCTTGCCCTGGGAGATGTCAAGAGGGGGGTTTTGAGCCTGGCCTCAGCCCTGCTGAATCAGAAACTCTAGCCCCGTGGCCAGTGGCTGTGCCCAATCAAGCCCTCATGTGGCTCTGAATGCTGGGTATGTGACAGTGGTGTATGATTGAGATCTCCTTATAGAAATTACTCAGGACCTGCCAAGAAATGGAAGGGCATAGGGAGGCAAATATATTGCTTCCCCTGCAACCTAGCAGTTTAATTGTTCAGCAAGCTGTGAGTGTTGGGATGGAGGGCAGGAACTAAATGAAGAAAACATCCCACAAGACACTGACTTGTCCAGCCATGGGAAGCACTTTAATGACAATTGGTGTCACAGGTATAAATAAATATCTTCTTTCTGTCTGTAATATGAGCTACAAATATATTTTTAAAGGTCTAACCAAGATTATGAGGCATCAAAGACCCCTGTTTAGCTGCTGATTTTAGTAATAAAAAATTAAAAACAATCATTGTCTCCCTTGTCTCTGTGAGCACTCCCCTGTGTGAGCAGTAAGTACAGCCAGCTGTCCCCACCTTGCCACATAGAGTGCTGGGGTCTGGCAACCACAACAGGACATACTCTACCCCATCCTGGTCTTCTTCACCTCACTGGTGCCATTTGGATGAGTGCATGTTTGTGATGTGCTGCTCCGCATGTATGCTGTTGAAGAACACAGTTGGTTGACAATCTAAGATAGGTTTTACTGTTTGAGTTTATGCTGGTATTCCCCACCCAACCAAGTAAGAGAAGCAACTTATCCCCACCCCCGAAATTCTTGCCTTTATTTTCAGCATTGTGAGCTTCTGTGATAGACCGGCCTACTCTGGTTCTTCTTGGGCACTGCCTCTCCCCTGTGGGAACACTCCTACACCAATGTGGCTGGAGCCACAGCACGGTCACGTGGTCCAGGCTGTGCTCCGTTCTGCAAGCCACTTCCTATTTGGGCAGCCGTGAGTAGCGCTCACCCATTGGCTTTTTCCTGTGGTGGCAGGAGTGGGGGTTGTGGGACACTCGCAGCTCCTTGCTCCCCATGGAAGGCACTGGATGCTTCCTCTGATTATAAAACATCAGCCAAAGGCCAAGCTAGGTGGCACACACCTGTAATCCCAGCCCCGAGGCAGGAGGATTGCGAATTTGAGGTCAGCTTGGGCTACACAGTGAATTCCAGGCCAGCCTGGGCTACATAGCAGGGGAGAAACAAAACCCAGCAAATACCAACAAACTGGGGTAGAGGATCATTAAAGTCATAATTTAAATGATGGACTACTTGACATTGTTTCTAAAAAAATCATCTAATGAATAGGTATATAATTTATATTTCATTTAAGAAAAATATATCACTTGATCCTCAGAAACAAACACTAAATATAATCAAATGGAAATTTCATACACAAAGATAGGACATGGAAAAAAGAAGATGGGATTATCTAATCAAAATTAAATTCCTTAGTTCTATCCCAAGAGATGACCACCATCCCGTGATGTCTCCTCCCTGGCACCGGTTGACAGCCAAAGACTATCTTTGGAAAAGTGAATCCTGAATCAAAATGGAAAGTGTCTCTCAGCAGGCCCTATTTTTATATTTTGCTCCTTTATTAGAAATATAAACAGATTATTCTTTGTTTCTTTTTATTTGTCTTTTTGCATTTTTTAACAAATAATTTTTGGTAGCTTGTCTGCATTGTACTTTGACTCATAAAATAACCTTCCTACTTCTGCCTGGTGTGGCTCAGGACCTCAGTCTTCATCCCACCTGCCGCAGGGTCAGAGGACCTGACTTCCAAAAATCCATCCGCAACTGCTAAAAAATCCTTGATACAAAAACATCCCTTCCCGGCTTCCAAACCTCCAGCTGGTCTTCCACAGAGCCCCTGAGCCCTTCCCCACTGGGGTCCATTGAGAGCTCCCTCTGTCCAGCTCAGGCCAATTCCGGAGCCATGGGACCGAAGGAAGGCAACCCTCCTGGTGCTGTGGCCAGAGGCCTCCACCATGTCTTGGAATCTCTCCAGCTAGTTTCTGAGCTCCTCGGGGGCACTGGCGGCCAGGTCTTGGCACACCTACTTGATGTCCGCATCCTTGCTGCTGAGGATGGAGTTCACGCTGGGGCACCCATTGTCAGGTGGGATGGTGGTAAAGGTGGCAAATTTCACCTTCTTCCGCTTGGAGGTGGGCGAGTGCAAGGGCTCCTGCCTTGGCGGCCGGCCCTGCAGTGCCCCAGAGATTGGCGGCCTGTGCACCTGGCTCTGCACGTGCTTCTGGGAGCCCCCGTTGAGAAGCAGGTGGTTGCTCTCCTCACAGCTCCCCAGCCCACGGTCTATGATGGTCGTACGCTCGTCATTTGGGGGTGACCCATCCCCGATGTTCTCCAGAAGCTCTGCCTCATTGCCCAGCCACACCCAGTCGTGGGAGTGGGTCATGGAGGCCTGGCCTTCTAGGGGCACCTGCTTGTGCCTGTACTTCAGGGCAAAGGTGGCACAGTTGATGAGGAAGACGAGGATGGCCAGGCAGAAAACCCCCAGCAGGGCGTACATGCCGATCTCCAGGTCGCTCAGGCTCCGGGTGGGCTGCACCAGGCCGCTCTCCTCCAGTGAGCCACCCGCCCTGGGGAGGTCCACGTGGGCTGGGAAGTTGGTGAAGTCGATGGGGATGTTGTGGAGCTCCGCCTCCCCTGAAAGCCTGCCCTCGTCCAGCCGGCTGCTCTTCACCACCTTGTTCTCCAACAGGGACTTGGCCGTGGTGATGGCCCTCCGCAGGGCGCCTTCCTCTCGCTCCCCGGGAGAGCCGCTGTGGACTCGCGTGTCCTGGCCTGGGTGCTCGTGGTCCTGACCCTTCTGCCGGCGGTCACTGGCGTGGTTCTTGATCTCTTCTTGGTCCTTGTCCCCGGCCAGGCTGGAGTCAGCATCATTCTGTCCAAACTTGACCCTGACATTGCCGAAGCCCACAGCCAGCACGCTTTTGCGTTTCGATTTCTGGCAGACCTCTGCGATGGTCATGTCCACTCGGACCAGTGGGCCCTGGCCTTCCCCTTCGGCCAGCACAGTGGGCCACATGGGTGAGCGGGGCTGGAGGACGGACACAACGGTCTCATCTAAGGAGATGGCGGTCAGGGAGAAGTCTTTGGTGTCGTAGATGTCCAGTGGCGTCACGGAGCCATCGCTGAACTGTAGCCAGGTGCTGAGGATGGCTTCCTACAGGGAGAGAGGCGATTGGAATGACCTGGCTGAATACCTCTCCTCCCAGGAACCCCTCCTAGAACAACACCCAGGGAAACAGGGAGCAGGGCCCCAAACCCAGACCTGGTGGACTATGAATCTGCAGGAGAAAACAAGTTTCACACTACAGTAAGAGAAATCTCCTTAACTTAAACAAGAGCAGCTTCAGCCTAAGCCTTACCCAGAAAACAAATAGACAGTGAGTTTCCTGGTCCCATAGATGACAGCTGATCTCCCATTACACTGTATGACACTCTAGGGGGCTGATTTGGCCTCCAATGCCCAAGGCTGACATAGGTGGGACACAGGGCTGGGAAATGCTGTCTCAGCCAAGGGTATTAAAAAGGAAACTCTTCTCTCTTCCCTGCCTTGCCTTAGTGAGTTACAGCACCTCTCTCTTTATGCAAGAGATAGAAAATCAAGCACATTTTGCTCTTTATGCCTGACCCTACTACGTTGTGGACGACACCTCACACCATGGACTACTGGACAACAGGATATGCCATGTGCCAGCAGCCCATTGTCTGTTGGGCCGCACTTAGCTGCACTATCTTTGCTTTGCAGGTGGCTTTCCTGGAAAGTATCATCAGAAGAAAACCTAATGCTCAGTCCAGCTTAAGAGGGTTGAGTTACTGAAGAGATCTGCTTTTGTTCAATTGGTGCTCCAAGCGCTACATATTTACCATTGTGGAGAACAGTTGAGAAAGTTTGAGAGCTACTGGCCTGGAAATGGCTCCCATCCCATCCTCACATGTTTGGCAAATTCTCAACATGCACATTCTGTACCCATACCTCCTCTCACGGTAGTGTTGGCCAACAGGAAACACTGCCATGGCAGGCACAGCCCCTTTCAGCTCCTGGGCGCCCAGCAGCGACAAGATTTTCAGCACCTCGGACAGAGCCTGGTGCTCTAGTGCTGAGTGTTTTGCTCAGTGAGAACAAGAGGGTGAACTTTGCAATTCTAACACTGTAGGAAAAACAGCTGCTATCCACTAGGCATTTATTTGGGGTCAGGTGCCGTTTACAGTTATTCACTAATACAGTTCTCCTCCTCCACAAAATAGGTATGATCAAAGAGAGGTGAACAGATGTGTCCACGGTCATGTGGTTAGCTACAGGCGGGACTGGGGCTTGATGCCAGAGGCATACTCTCTCCACATGCTTGAGACCCCTGGGATCAGCTGCTGCCAGGCCCCAAAGATCAGCCCCACTCAGAACTATGATGCTCATTCTCTGCAGGAAAAGTCTCATTGCTGTGCCTGTACTCACTGCCTCTCTCACCAAGCCAGTCCAGATTGAGATGTCTTCCTGGGCTCTGGTCTGTGCACTACGATCTTAGGCCACTACCATTGTAGTCTGGGGAGGTGGCAGGACCCTCTCTGTATGGTTGTTTGTGGTTGTTAGGTGCTGTTGAGTCGGGTCTGACTCATAGTGACCCTGTGTATAACAGGATAAAACACTCTCCGACACTGTGCCATGCCCAGCACTATGTCCGTGCTTCTCTGCTACTCATAGGGTTTTCAATGGTTGTTTTGGGAGTGGGCTGCCATATCCTTCTCTCATTTTGGCAGTGCTGGGGATCGAACCCAGTGCCTCAGGGAGTGCAGAGTAGCTCTCTACAGCCCCTCTCTGTATGGGGGATAAGGAAATCCTATTTCAGATACAGTGAGGTGCTTGGTGCTATTAGAAGTATGGGAGAATGCCTCCCTGTAAAGTCACACTCCCACATTTGGTCCTGGGCTGTGTGACAGTACCTCTGTGCCTTAGAGATTCCAAGCAGAGAAACAAACCTGAGGCTGGACGTGTGCAAATGTAAAGCCACACCAGAATTCCTCAGGAGCAAAGCCACGCCAGGCAATCATGGCATAGAGGCTCCGCAAATTAAAAAAATACCCACAATCCATATGGCAGCAGGTGCCAGGTGAGAGACTCCCTAAGAACTGACACAGGAAGGAGAGCAGGCTAATATGTGAGGTGACAGATTGGAAAAGACGATGAAATAAAATAAACCAACAAAAATAACAGCTGAGGAAATAAAATAGTGAAGGGAAAGTAAAAGTAGAAAGCACATCGAAAGAGTAGAAGCGACCGGAAAAGGAGGCGAGATTGTGGAGAATGGCACAGAATTCCTAGAGACAAAAACAGTAAACTGAAAGTAATTACTCACGAGATGGTTTACACAGCAATTAGCCATGTCTGAGGAGAGATTAGCATACTGGCAGACAAAGGCAACACATTTACTCAAAAGAGATTCATAGGAATATAAACAAATGAAACAAAGCAAAGGCAGGTCAAAATAGACAAAAGAGAGAATGAGAATTTTCAAGAGTTGCCAGTGAGGAGTTCCAGGAGGAAAAAATAGAGCATGAGAGGGGCAATCAACACTCTAAGCAACAACTTTTCATGGTCCAGAATTAAGGAAAAGTGCCAGGAAGAAAAGCAAGCCTTTTGAAGACGTTATTTGGGCACCCAGATTGAGCCGCACCTGAAGGTGTAAACTTGGAACATGAGCTGATACATTCTGCTCCTGGTTTAGGCCACTTTGGGTTGAGTTTCTATTGCTTGGAGCAAAAAGCTCAGAGGAACAGCAAGGAGCTCTGAGGAGCAATACAGACTGAACGTGAAGCCTAAGGATGATGGGGAGCACTCTGTGGGTGTCTGTCCACTCGGTGCCTACCCGCTCAGCTTTCTACTGTCAACATGGCATTTTTTCCCCCAAGAGCATTCTCTGGCTTTTGGAACACATGCTCCTGCCTGTATCCAGAAGTGCCAAGGAATTAACACAACAGAGGGATCCATGCACAAAAGAGGGACAAGAATCGGTATATGGATCCCAGATCCCTTGCCTCCCAGGACACCATGTCCTCTCTAGCCTCTTGCAGACCAGCCTACCATTTCCCCAGCAGCCTTGGACTTCATGCATCTTCAGTGGTGGCTCAGCTAGTAGTGCACCTTCGGCCACCTTCTCTTACACAGCCTGCTGCCTGACCCTCCTGCTGCAGTGACTTTACTACCCAAATAAAAGACTCACACTGAATTCTTTTCTCAGGCTCAGCATGTGGAGAGACCGATACTAAGACAGAGGATGTGGTTCTGTGATGCTCGTTCCCACACTTGTCTCTCCATCCACTTCAACTGAACAGTCACACCCTCTGTCAGCATGGGTCTAAGACCTAGACCTACCACCCAAATACTAGAGAACCCCTCATTTCATTTTCTTATCCCAGCTTTTTTCTGGAAAAGGGGAGGTTAGAGAATGTGTATGCTATTGCCTGCACAGCCTGTTGGCTGCTGTGTTTCAGAGTTGAAGGTATTATGGACACAGTGCCAGCCTTCTATGCTCTGAGAGCTGAGATAAAATACTGGTAAGAACGTGCGAGTTCTTCATGGCTGCATATTCATCCTTCACACACTCGGGATGGAGAAGAAAGTCAGCATCAAACAAGACCCCTGGAAAGCAGATGGTCAGAATGAAACTCTCTGCGAGCCTCAGCCCACCAGAACCCATCAACACTGCCCTGCTGTGTGCCTGTGGCTGAGTCCTCCCATGGGCTCAGCATAGCCAGGCTGGAACTGCGCTGTGTCAGGAGAAGCAACGCACTTCTCTGAAGGCGAGAAATTCCAAATGACTTAATAACTCAGGTCCTCTGCTGCCCTGGCCCTCAGTCTCTTCAGGAGCTGCTCCTGCAAATCAGAGGAGCCACATCCATAAATCCCAAACGTCCGTGCTGGGCATCCAATTACTGTCAGCTGATGGAGACAGATGGGCCACGTCAGATGTGGGGCCCTGTCCCTGCCCATGCTGGGGGGGACTATGAGGCCAATCACATGCCCTAATGAATCACCATCTCAGCAAATGGCTTCCTGCTTTTGGCCTCCCCTCCCGACTTTGCTCTGCTCTTTATAAACAGTAAACACTGTGCCAGCCTCCTACCCCAGGGAGAAACGTGGAGGAGCTGGCTCTATGGGCTGGATATGGCCCCAACATACTCCTGGTTCCTACCATCCCTGCTCTGGAGCAAATTCAGGTAGAAGAGAAGCGGCCCTGTGGCAAGCAGACTTTCTGGAGTGGCCCTGCCACACCGTCCAGCTGGAATCCCCAGAGGCTGGCCACGGGATGCAGTCAGGGCTCAGGCTTGCATTACACGGTGTGGTTGATCGTAACTGCAAGACGAGAGCTTCCTAGGTTAGCTGGAGGTGGGTGGCGGTGGAGTCACATGAGCCCTCACGAGCACAGATTTCTCTGGGTGCTGGAAATTAGACAGATGGGAGGCCTGAGACAGACTGCTCCTGGTTCCGGGGGTGAGCAGGGATGGAGAAGGAATTGGGAGGCCATGGGGAATTGAGACAGTCCCTAACAATGACAACAACGAGCCAAGAAATGGGGACCTCAGTCACCCACAGCAAGGACCTGGGTTCTGCCTGTAGCACATGAGCCTGGAGGCAGCTCCTTCCCCGGGACACACTGATGAGAAGCTGGCCTCGGACACCCCAGGCACAGGGCCTGGCTGAGCTGATGCAAGCTGCCACGGCAGTGGTGGCTGTTAGGTAGCAGGAGGCAAGTGCTACACCTCCATGCACCGAGAAAGCCACGTGGGTCTCCCAGCACACGGCCTGCCACACTCATTCACATCACCAGTGCGGCCGTGTAGGCATGGGCCCTGCCCTGAGACCCTGCACGGTGGCTGGAAGTTTCTGGTCTCCCGAGAAGCACATGACCTTCCTGGCTTTGCATCTCCCTGCAGCCCCGATGGGCGCTATCTCTGTCCCAGAGGCAGCCTTCCCTCTGGACATTCAGGGGTGCCCCTCACGGCATGACAGGGGCTATATTCGCCATTGCCACCCCCTGGGGATGCTGCCTGTCCAGGCCGGGTGGGGGACAGCTTGTCCAGGGGGTTCTAGCTTCCCCTGCAGCCTGCCTGCCTCCTCTGATGCACACACTAGAGGAAGTCAGGTTTGAAGCAATGTTAGAGTAGGACAGCATACAGGCTGGGGAGCTCCTAGGTCCAAATGGCGGGAATAGTGATAGGCGTCCCCATAAAGAGAAGGACACGGTCAGAACCCTGCTCCCCACAGGGTGCCCTTTGTAGCACATGACATAGTTAATCCTAATTTAATCTCACAAGGGAGGGGCTGCTGTTCCCTCCCTAAGGATGGAGACGCAGGGGCCCGGGCTGCCTAGAGGGTGAGGGACGAAGCTGTGACATGGTCCAGCCTGAGTGCACTGCCTCTGGCATCTGTGCTCAGCATTTTCCTAGTGTCACCTGAGAAGCCGAAAGCATGGCCAACCCTGCCACCCAGGGTGTCAAGTTTGGCCCCACACATGGGTCTGTTTCCTCCCTCGCCCTCCAGCCCTGGGATCCAGCCCAGCTCCAAGACTGTTTCCTGAGCACCCACTGTGTGTGGTGCTGGGGAGGGTGGGGGAAGAGGGCTCCTCTTTGACAGCTTGCTTCCCATGGGGAGAAGCAAAGCTCAGAGCCAGGGCTGGGAAATGGTTCCAGGTGAGGGCGGGGCGGGAGGAAGCAGGTCTGACCAGGCTGTGAAGAGGGTGTGAGGGGGGGCCAGGTTCTCAATGAGGAAGAAGCAAGCGCAGTCTGGCTCAGGGGTGAAGGGGCAGCAGGGGTGGAACCCTAGAGGAGCTCGGGAGGAGAGGGGGTACTGGAAGCGGGGGAGGGGCGGGGAGAGCTGGGGAAGGGTTGGCATGGGCCAGGGCCCCACCTGGCAGGGACGGTGGGATGTGAAGGGGCAGAATTCTTCCTGTGCACATGAAGTCACTCAGAGTCTGAGTTCCTGCCCCAGAAGCTGCTCTGCCCTGGAGGACAGAGAGCAGAGGAAGAAGGACTTGGCCTCATCCATGAGGGCTGCAGAAGGGACCCACCGCGTCCCCAGCAGCTTGTGTTGGCGGGGAGCTGAGTGCTGTGTTGCCACTGATCCTGAGCTGGGTGACTCCTTGCCTCCCACCTTCCCCCCACCCGTCTGCTAGGCCTGGTCTGCAGCCTGCCCACTGCTGGCCGAGCCCTACCTGCTTGGGGACACGCAGCAGCTCCTGGGCTGTGGCCACAGCTGTGATGGTCTTGCTGCTCTCGGTGCTGGGGTGTAGGGTGACAGACAGTCCAGCCACCAGCTGGACAGCCAAATCTGTCACTGACACCTTGTCGTCCAGCACAGTCACTGTCTTCTCGGCCAGGATGGAGTCTGAGAGTGGAGACAACACCTGTGGGGGGTAGGACACGAGAGGACCCTTTGTGCCTGCTTCCTGGTGTGGAGCCTGTCCCAGCCAAGGGGCCTCATCCCAGACAGGCCCAGACCTAGGCTTTAGGGCGAAGGAGCCACAAGCCTACTTCACGTGCACCCCTCCCCTACTGTGCCTTTGAGAGGACCAGAAAGCCACCCCTTCCCAGGAAGCTTTGGTTCCAACTATTGGAAACTTGAAATAAATATGAAAATCTATTATATTTTAAAAGGCAATGATGTCCTTCATTTAGATGATGTACCCTGTACAATGCAGAACCTGGTTAGCTGTACTTGGTGATCTAATGGACTGGACTAATGAAGGGTTTCACACAAACTGACTTTGCACAGCATTAGGTACATTCTAAGTGAACTGTGGGCTGGGATTTAGCTCAGTGGGTAGAGTGCTGAGTCTCTGAGGTCCCAAGTTCAATCCCCAGCACCACAAAAATGGGAGAAGGGCCTGGCAATCCACTCCCAAGGCAATCCCGAAACAGTCAGCCATTGAAAACCCTATGAGGGTCGCTATGAGTTGGATACCAACTTGACGGCACCTAACAACAACAACAACAAGTGAACTGTGGTGTTAGCTGTTAGATGACACTGAGATAGGTCCAATTCATTGTGACATGATATACAATAGAACAAAACATTCCCTAATACTGTGCCATGCACATGATATTTTCCTGTTTAAGCCAGTGTTGCAGATACTATGTTTCTTCTCATTTTGAGTCACGCCACAAAAGCAAAAGGAGGTCTCAGGGGCTTTACTCCTTTCCTGTTGTTAAGATTGAATCTACTTTGATGGGGCAGCTCTTCCCCAGCAGTATCTTGAATGCCTTCCAGCCTGGGGGCTCATTTTCTGGTACTATATTTGACAGTGCTTCTCTACTATTCATAGAGTTTTCAATGGCTGATTGTTTCAGGAGGCGGCGGCCAGGTCCTTCTCCCTAGTCTGTCTTAGTCTGGAAGCTCAGCTGAAACCTGTCCACCATGGTGGCCCTGCTGGTATCTGAGATACCAGCGGCATAGCTTTCAGCATCACAGCAACAGCTGACAGGCGCGTAGGGGTGGCGTTAGCTGGGGAGAACTAAACCACAAACAGTCCACCTGCTGCCACCACCACCATCTTTCTCTGCTGCAACACTGCTTTCTGCCTCAGCTCCTATGTCCAGGGTTGGGCTGGAGACATCCAGGTGGCACACAGGAACTGCACCAGCCACCCGGCACACTGCATAAGCATCTCACATGATGTTCCCCAACAGTGAGGTCAGTCAGGTGGGACTTGAGGGATCGAGGAAAAGGCCACCGTGCCCTGTCATCTGCCCTGAAACCTGACCATCCTACCATCCCATCCATTCCACTGAGCTGCAGATAAGATGGAGGACAGTGGAGAGTTTGTTGAATGAATAAAGGGCTGGAGGACAGAGTGACAGGAAGGAAAAGGTGCTGAGCGCAGCAACGGCAGCAGCAGCCATGTCCAGAGAGGGAGGCTGGTCCCCATGAATGGGGAGGGCCAGTGTAGGGAGTGTGGAGGGTGGGAAGCAAGGAAGGGTGGCACAGCGTGGGAGGGAGGCGGGCAGTGGGTTAGGAAGAGGTCCTGTAAATGCCAGGAAGAGACTGGAGCAGGAAGTGCTGGCTCCAGCCCACCTGTTGTGGCCAGGCTGCCATGAGGCACTGGGTGGGGTGACCTGTCCCCTTGGGACCCTCCATACCAGGACGTAGAGTCCCCAAACTCCTGCTACTTACCTGGATGGTCGTCATCCCGACTTCCCTCCCAACCAGGATCCTGCTGTCCTGCAGGCTGGCCACGTGTGGGGCCTCCAGCTTCATGAAGTCTGCCACCAGGTGGCTGATGTCAAACTGCCAGTCTGGGTTGAGCAGGTGACTCTGGTGGCCCCAGGGCCCAGCCCCTTCGGCCACAAACTGGGTGAGCACACGCACAGAGGCCCTCTGGAACTGCAGGGCACAGCCCCGGCCACGCTGCTCCTCCTCCTCCTCAGCCTCGCTGTCACGTGTGGGCCTGTGCGGGGGAGAGGCACACGCTCTCAGGCCGGGAAGTGACCCAGGCCTGTGCGGCCCCGATGGGCAGGTGCTACCTCCTCCTCATGGAGAAGGGCGCAAGAAAGGAGCCCAGGGGTCCCCCATAGAGCCCCCACTGCATCACTGGGCAGGGCAAAGGGCTGGACGTCTCTTTCCTGAGAATATTTACTGACAGATAAGCACGCATCGTCCCATAAGTAGCCATTAGCCATCTATGTCGATTTAAATTTTAACTGATGGACATAAATTAAATAAATTAACTCCATTTCTGGGTCACACTGGCTCTAGTCCGAGTGCTCCATGGCTTCATGTGCGAGTGGCTACCAAACTGGATAGTACCATTCTAGAACATTCCACTGCTGCAACCCGTTCCAGTGGACAAAGCCGTGTCACACTCTCAAGATGGGATGAGCCCTCACATATGGAAACTCTTTTAATCACATAACACTAGCACTTGTTGTTGTTAGGTGCCATCGAGTTGGGTCCAACTCATAGTGACTCTACGTACAACAGATTTGTAGGGTTTTCAATGGCTAATTGTTTCGAGATCATTTCCAGAGTGGGCTGCAGGGCCTTCTCTCATTTTGGTGGTGCAAGAGATCAAACCCAAACCCTCAGAGAGTGCAGAGCAGCGCTGTGCCAACTGAGCTAACCCCCAGCCCAATGCTATGAGGCAAATCTATAATTATTCTCATATCCGGATGATAAAACTGAGGCACAGCCGGGCTAGGTGGCCTGCTTGAGCTGACACAGATGGTGAAAGGCAGGTCTTGGCAGGAACCCAGCAAGTCTTTGTGGGACAACCTGCTTCTCGTGAGCTGACCACGCAAGACACCCTGTGCTCTGAAGGGGTGCTGCTTTTCCTCTGTCATCTTTTCCAGTTCCTTTTCTTGAGGCATGCCCTAATTTGTCCCTTAAGATGAAGGTTGTGGGCCCAGGAGGCTGTCAGGGGTCCACACTGGTGGTTTAGGCTGGAGAATTCCAGGCTGGAAACCAGGGCCTCTGCAGCAGCCCTTGCTTAGCTCATATGGCCCGGAGCACTGAGAAAATGGAACCCCAGACTCCTGCCTGCGACCATCCGCAGTCACAGAGAGCAAGTCAGAGGCATTTTGCAAACACTAACTCCATGCTCCAGTATGAGTGAAATTAAATTTTATGCAATAATTGGACCTGCACGGAGCAGTTCAAGTTTACAGATATCATACGGCAGAGAAGAGGCCTTTGATGTTTTACTTAAAGGAAATAAACTGAACCCCAGCTCCCCTGGGGATAGAGGGCTAGAAAAGGTGCATTATGTTGGTCTTGCCATTTATGTTGTTGTTGTTGTTAGGTGCCCTCGAGTTGGTATCCAACTCATAGTCTAACCCTCATAGGGTTTTCAATGGCTGACTATTTCAGGATTGCCTTGGGGGTGGATTGCCAGGCCCTTCTCCCATTTTTACGGTGCTGGGAATTGAACTCGGGACCTCAGAGACTGTAGAGCAGGGCTCTACCAACTGAGCTAAATCCCAGCTTTGCCATTTATGGAGAGCCGCTTTCATGAGACAGCTTGATGCAGCCCATGTGCAGTGTGAGGACAGCCCAGGTTTGACATCACCCTGACATTTAGTGGCTTGGGGTCACATGGGCCTACCCTGGGGCCTTGGCCTCCACGGAGGTTGTGGTTAGGGATTGGGGACATGTAACACCAGTCTCTCCTGTGCCTGGGGTCCCACTTCACCTCCTTTGGTGCTAGATCAATAAATAAAGCTGACGCCAATGTGGCCCGTGTGTTTCCCTACCCCAGGCTCACCTCTTGCTGGCCACGATGGGGACCCGCCAGCCCTTAATCTGACTGAGCTCTGTGTCAGAGACCTCAATCTGCAAGGGTAGCCTGGGTACCCACACGGTGAGGTGCAGGGGCGCACTCAGGTACTGGTATGTGAAATTCACCATGGTGTCTACCTTGCCCTTTATCTCTTTGCCATTGACGAAGACATAGTCACAGTGTTCAGACACCTGCAAAGACAGAGGGAGAGGGGATGAGGAGGTTACAGGGCCCTGCCGACATCTTGTCTTGCAAAGCACACATGCTCAATTTAAGTTGTTTCCAATGCAGAGCCTAAGACAAAGATTTAGTTCAGGTGATCTAATTGGGAAGAGACCCCAGGGAGCAGGGGTGAAGGAGCTGACGGAGGAAGACAGAGAGGAGAAGCCTGAAGAAAGGTGCATTTTTAAGGCTGTTATTGTGATTGTCGCCTGCAGCCGTAGCCGAGTGGCATCTGATCCCATCAGATCTTAGAAGCCAAGCAGGGTTGGGCCTGGTTAGTACTTGGATGGGAGACAGCCTGGGAACACCAGGTGCTGTAGGTTTGAGAGACGGACCTGGCAACCCACTCCCCAAAATCAATCTGCTATTGAAAACCCTATGAGCAGCAGAGAAGCACTGATAATAGTGTTTCGCCTGTTGTACACAGGGTTGCGATGAATCAGATACCAACTCAATGGCACCTAAAAACAACATTGTGATTGTAGGGCTCGGTTTCTCAGGGCCTCACAAAAAGCACCCAGGATTGTCCACCTGAGGGACACAGGTGGGAATCTTATCTACCAGCGCCTGTGCTCCATGGTGATGGTTGCACCTGCTTCAACAGAAAGCAGAAAATAGCCTGAGCCACTTGCAATGGAAAAGTAAACCTGAGCTTGCACAGACCTGCAGCTGTGGCTGAAATCCAGGTGGGCTGGGGACTGGGATGAGGGTGGCAGAGGTGTTCAAGCCCCAGGCTGGTGCTGGCTCAGAAAGTAGGCAGCACCGCGCCAATACCACGCAGCTGCCCAGGATTCAAGGGCCCTGGCCCCTTCCTCTGCAGGAGCCTTCTCACGGGTCCTTCCCTCCCCTCTGTTCACAGTTGCAAAGGTGCTCTGAGCCCCCAGGCCCTGGCACAGGCAGTTCCCTCTGCGTGGGAACACCCTTCCATCCGGTTTGCCTGGCCTGGCTCCAATCCTGCCACGCCCCCAGGACTGTATATTTGGATTGTAGTTGTTCTGTATGTGATTGGCGGGATCTTATCAGTGACTTCCCACCCGTGTTCCTGGCCCACCTTCCTCCCCTTCCCTTCTCCCCTTTCAGTAGACTGTTGCCTGGGGAAAGGGAAGGTGCAGAGCAGAAACAGACATGCAGCTAAAGCGAAGAGGGCAGGTGGTAAGCACCTGGCTTTGGTGTTCCAAAGCCATCCTTCCCAAATCAACCTGTTTTCAGGCCAGGACCAGCCCAGTGTGATGTCCATGGTCACACCCAGTGTGTCAAGGAGACAGCAGAGAGAGGCCTGTGCTCTCAGGGAGGCAGGACTAAGCAGCACGGACAGTGATGGGCATCTATGCAGAGGTGCCATGTGTGAGTGACTGACAAGGGACGTCCCCCACCCAGGACAGCGAGCAGAGGACCAGAGGTGCAGCGGCCATCTCCTGTACTGCCCCAGCAGTGATGGCTACCCCTGGAAATCAGACCAGGCTTCCTAATGAGCTTAAAACTGAAAATAGAGACCAAGTTGAATCACAGAGGGACCTGTCTGTATAGCCAAGTTTATAGGAGGTGATTTAAACTGGCCCCATGTGCGTGCATCACCGCAGAAATCGTGATGTCCTCAAAGGTAAAAAGCACAGTGCATTCGTACTCGATCCCTTGGTTCAGTACACCAGCTGCTCATGAAGTAGGAGCTCAGCAAAGTAGATGTTGGGTGGACAGATGGATGAGCAGATGGACAGATGGATAGATAGGTAAACCAATGGGCAATGGGTGGATGGGTGAGAGGATGAACCGATTGGTGGACATCCAGATACTTGTGTGGATTGAAGGATAAATAGATACATGGCTGGCTGGCTAATGGATGGACAAATGGATGGATGGATGGACAGATAAACAGATGAGGAGACAGATGGATGGGTGGAAGAATGAACAGTAGATGAACAAACAGCCTGCAGCTGTACCACTATGGTGTCCAATCCCCTCAAATCTCAGAAGCTAAGCAAGGTCAGGCCTGGTTAGTACTTGGATGGGAGACCACCTGGGAACACCAGGTGCTATAGGATTGGGAGACGGACCTGGCAATCCACTCCCAAAACACAATCAGCCATTGAAAACCCTACGAACAGTAGAGAAGCATGACAATAATGTTTCGCCTGTTGTACGTGGGGTCACTATGAGTGGGACACCCACTCAATGGAACTGAACAACAACAACAACAACAACAGATGATTCGATGAAAGGATGGATGGGTGGACATTGTACTCCCTTTAGGATTTGGGGATGGAAGGGAGAGGCAGAGAGAGACAGAGGAGAGAGACCTGAAAGCAGTAAGAACTTAAGAAGTTGATCCGAAGGCTCCTGGCAAGCTCCTGGGCAGTGCTTCCTAACCTTTTTAGGGCCATTGACTCCTCCAGGAGTGGGCATAAAGCTAATTCTTACTGGAGAAATGCAAAGCCATACACTTTACTTTGCTGCTTCAGAGTTAATGAAGTCACTCACATAGCACTTACCAGACCAAGCTCTAATTGCCGATTTGCTTATTTGTCTCCTGGACTGTGTCCTCTGGAAGTTGCAGAGTCCCCTGTGGGGTCTGTGGACCCAACCAAATAACATCCCGTGCTGAGCAAGGAGCTCTCGTGATGGACCGCCCTCTCTTCCTCCCACTTCCGGACCACAGATGGCTACTCTGTGCCTGGTTTTCATCTTCCCCTTGCTCTTCTGTTTGCAGGGCAGCTGGTGAGGGCTGGGCTGAGAGAATTCCCTCCATCTGCTGGGGACAGTGGCCAGGAGCAGTTGGGAGGGGACACATGGATGGATCTTCTCATTCGTGGTCCACAGTAGTTTAAAATTGTTTCTATGCTGATTAAGGATGGAAACCAATTTCGGTGGCGGTCCCAGACTTGCCATTAGCACGTAAACACTGTCCTGGATCTGGTGTTAGCATAATAGCCGAGCAAGACTTATATCAGTAATCACTTCTTTAATCAATGTTGTAATTTACAGACCAGTGACTTTTCTCATTTATTACCTGTCGGAGCTTGGGGGGGTGGGGAGACTGGCCTCGCCAGGATATATAAATAATTAAGAGGACTGCCAAAGGTGTCACATTGCCATGCATGACAGAGCTATCGTCCTGAAGGTGTCATAAATGTCTGGGGAAGTCTCTGGATGCATTAGTCATGTTCTAAGTGGTTAGTGGTGGGAACCTGGGTCCCCCTCTTCTACAGAAGGAAATGTAGCTCTGTAGGAATCTGTGTAGTCCCTTGGCCTCATTTCTTGGAACAGTTTTCACCTTTCGCTGTGGTGAACGGCCTGTGGCTCGCTCTGATGGCTAAACCATGTGTACTGAATGCACTGTGGACAGGGGACCAGCCTTTGGAGTTGGCCCACAAGGACTTGGATGCCAAGGTTGGGACGTGGAGGCTATGGTGGGGAGGCACATGCCATCTGCCATATTTTGGCACTCCATGGGCTTTGGTATTCTCTGATGCCATCACTTGCCCCCTGGGAGGGCTTTGGGGGCCAGGTTACAAGGAGAAAGCAGAGGCACCTCTGGGTAGCCACCTGTAGCTGCCAGGGACCCTCAGAGAGGCCACAGACAGGCAGCCTGTGGGCCACCTCAGCCTCAGGAGGACTGCCGTGCATCCACATGGGCCAGTGATGCTGGGCTGGGACCATGCTGTGATCCCTGCTCCTTGAGACCATGCAGATCCCCCTTTTTCTGTTTCCACAGTGTCTTATGCACCCTTCTCGTTATTATACCATCTCTGTTTTAAGAACTCCCCAGATCCTGTCTCCAGATATCCAAGTGCTTAGTCAATGTCTCCACACGGGTCTCTCATTAGTACCTCAAACTCCATCACGCTCAACAAACAACCTCCAGGGCAGGTTCTTCAGCTGCTTAGAGGCCTTGGGCTGTGTCTGCCTTAGGTGATGGCCCAGCAAGGTCAAATTGGCACATCCATCATGCCAGAGTTCACACACCTGCTCTGCTACTATAGAATGCCAGGTGCCCGTTGGCACTATGGGTTCCTTTTTACCTTTGCAGCATGCATTCCCATGAGTCTCTGTCCTTTCAGGAGCTCTGGATAGTAATTGCGATCCTGCTAGGTAGATGAGAAGCCTGAGGCCCACCGAGGTCTGCAGCTTGTCCGTGGTGGAGAGAAGGTAGATCCCTCCGACCAGACTCTTTCCTCCCTGTATTTTAACAGGGTGTAGCATGGGATCATGGTTTGGGCTGAACTTGTCCTTCCTGCAGCGTGCCTGCCACACGTCTGCAGTGACTCTCTTGTTCACATAAGGAACCAAAATTACCCCCACCTCCTTTTTGGGTCACATAGTCTGTTAACTAAAATCAACCTCTAGGACATAAGGGGCAAGCTCAACAGGTATCTTCTGCAGCCCAGACCCACCTGTGTGCACCTCTTTCCATTAATGTCTCAGCCAAAGGACAAGAGAAGAGACATAAATAGGGACAGTGGTCATCAAGCTGACACTGCCTGGTCATTACCAGTCCTCTAAGCACTCAGAAGTTGAGGACTGTAGGAGGAAAAGGGAAGGTGAATGGGGAAGAAGCCTGAGCTCCCGCTCAGCTGGAGCACACACTTGCTATTTTTGCTGTCCAGCACCTGCTTATTATAGTTTCTGTAGCAGCTGGTAAACCATTTCCAGGAGAACCTGCCCACACCCCACGATTCCATCCTCGACATCAGCCACACAGGCAGGCAGCCCTGATATGTTCCCCTGGCCACAGTGGCTGGGGCAAGACAGCCTCATTTGCTCAGCCTGGCCAATGACAAGGAGTCCCAGGAGTGAAGGTAGCACCCCTTTTCTGCTGGACTTGGTCCTCGGGGGCTGTGGACCTGGAGCCGCCAGGCACCTCCACATGGGGTTGCAAGTGACATCTTACACAATCAAAGCAGAGCTGAGAGGCCCAGAGAAATTGACTCCAGGGTCCCTGTGTGCCTGAAGTCAGCACTGCCCCAGACTTTTATTTAGGGGATAATTTACCTTTCACTCATCCACCCAATTTCAGAGTCCTAGCCACTCAGCAACTGCACACTTCTCCACAAAGATGCGATCTGAGGAGTGGGAGAGGCATCACCCCCACTTTGAAGCCCAGAGGATCTGTTAGTGCCACTGAGAAGGTTTAACCATGCAACTGAAATTGCATTTTGACTCTCAGATATTGGGGATGCTGATGCTAGAACTGCGCATGGAAGGGCCTCCCTCCATTACAAGGGGGAAGTCAGGTCCGGAATGGGGGTGTGGCTGAGCTCCTCAGTCTGCCTTACTTGCTGGCCTGCAGGCACCTGGACTCTGGAACCTCCTTCCTCTGTTTTACCTTCTTTCATCTGAGAACCAAATGGCTCTTGAGGGGAAAGACCTCCCGGCCTTCCTCCTGAACCCCAGCGCTATGAGAAGGCTGAAAAGCCCTGCTCTCCCCTTTTTAGGAGGAAGTCTGCCACCTTCCTACTCTGTGGGTGCTCCCCAAAAGCAGGAATCAATCTTGCAAACTCTTCAGGAACTTAGGGATGTCACCAGAGAACTTCCCTCTCCCACTGTCTCAGAGCTTGTGCATTGATTAGGAAGTTGGGTAGAGAAAAGCTTAGTCCTGACCGTGGCTGGTGCCTAGGAAAAAGCAGCCTGCCACCCAGGGAGGCTGCTCCCTGTGTCCTGGAGCCTGGGGAGGTACCTGGGGTTGTGGGAGGCAAGCAATCTGTTCGTGGACTGTGCACATTAATTTCAGCCCTGCACTGGGATCCATTAGGAGAGATGGAGCCCTGGAGGTCACACAAGCTGTGCTGGAAATTTCACAAGTGAGGTTTCTCCAGTGATGCTTTGAACTCCCATCCCCACCCCATCATTGCCGGTGCCTGGCAAGCTGTGGTCGCAGTCGCTCAGGAGGAACATGCATGCTGGGCTGTGGACCTGCGTGAGGGCCTCCAGGGAGCCCAGGCTGGGTCTCCCAGTGCTGGCCCCAGTAAGAGGTGGGTACAGGGAGCTCTGGGCAAGTGGCTGGCATACAGCCAATGGCAAGCCTTAATGTCATTATACCCCTGTGAGCTGACTGAAATATCCTCTTCTGGGAGGCTACCCTGTCCACAGTGACCCCTGCTCTGGCCCTCTCTACCATGACACTCCCTGGAAGCCCTCACCCTCTCCACAGTACCCCTCTGCACCTGCTGCTGTCTCCCTCCCTCGCACAGAAAGCCAGGCTCCACTGGGCAGGGTATCCCCTGTTTATGCATTGCTGCATCCCCAGCACCAGATTGGCACCACAAAAATGGCCCATACATCTTTGCTGAAGGAATTAGCAAGTGATTTATGAAAACATTGACTGCATATTGTCAAATCTGGCATGACTGAAGGATCAAGCAGGCCCACGACCCCCACATAATCTATGCTGTGTCATTGACTGTCTGACATGGCTCTATTTCAAAGGCACTGGAGTGTGGGCTTGTGTGGCTTAGACATTCCATGATATGACAGGGACCTTGGAAGAGTAGGTCCAGGGCTCAGTGTCTCTCTCTGCTGTCCCGGGGCTTCTCTTGAACCCATCACTCACAGCCTTTCTTGGGGGGCCCTGCCCCTTCACCTCCCAAGTGTACATCAATGCTGCTGGCTGGACACCCTCTGCAGCTCCTGCAGACTCTGGAGATTCTGCTCAACTCTGTCAACAGCCAGGGGCTTCACCTCAGGATCCATTCCAGGAGGCAATTTTCAGTTTGAATACATTTATTTCCCCAGAGAAACTGATTATATTCCTGGAACTATTAGCGATGGGCTCTGTGTCAAAACCAGTTAAGAGTGGCAAAGGCTTGCTTTGTCCACAGCTATGATGAAATTTACTCTTAGGTTTGCTCCCTCGGTTTTCATAGGGTGAAAAGAGATTCCTCACCTCTAGGAAATGGAGAGGTGCAGGTGGGGTCCTAGAAATGAGGAGTCACCCACACAGCTGAGGTTTCCTGACCTTTGACCAACACCTCCCGTCTCCACCCCCATCACAGCCCCATACTCTCTGCTTCTATGAATTCAACTCATACAAAGTTCAAGTGACCTATTTCCCAGCACAGGGACTATAGTTCATAACAGTACATTTAAAAAAATTTTTAAAGAGTAGATTTTAAGTGTTCTCATCACGAAATAAGTATGGGAGTTAGTATACTTGTTAATCAGTCTGACAGCTATTCCACAATGTGGATATTTTTCAAAACACATATCCTATGCAGTAAATATATATAATTTTAATTGATCAGTTAAATATATATGGGAAAGAAGGAAGGAAGGAGGGAAGGAAGGAAAGAAGAAAGGAAGGAAGGAAGGACACTAGGTTGGCGTGATGTACAGTGAAAGAACAGAAGTGGAGAGCTGATTGAACCTTCTGGAGGCGGCTGGATGTAAGCCCCATGTGAACCTCTTACTTGGGTCTAAATGCTCCCCGTGAGTGGGAGACCCAGGCAATCCCCAGCAGGTCCATGCGGCTGCCTCGGAGCCACTCACCTTGATAACATCCTCGTCCGTGGACTTGCACTCCACCAGCTCAGAGATGTCCCTCACGGTGCTGTTCTCCTCCACAGAGACCACCCTGATGGGCATGGCCACTGTTTTCCCTGTGAGGATGGCTGTGTTCAGGAGGTCAGTGTCCTGCCAAAGAACCAGATACATCAAGTCAAGGGAGACACTCGGTTCTCCTGGATGCCAGGCAGTTCTTGGGGGATGCTTCTGAGGTAACTGCAGGCTGCCCTGGGCTAGACAAGACCCTCTGCAGGGGGGCGTTCTTCAGAACCAAGTCCCTAGAATATCCAAGGATTTAATTTTGGCTTATGTGTGATCACTGAGATACCCTACAAAACAATACAGGATATTTATTCTTTTTCTTCATTGCAGAGACCAAGGAGAAGTAACTCACCAGGTGGTTTTGGTTATAAGCAACAGAAACTAACTCTGGGTGTCTTGGGCAAGAAGGAACTGCATGGGTTGGTTAATGCCATCCCCTCACCTATAAGAGGTCCTCGTTCTAATCCCTAGGCCTGTGAACATGTCACTTTATATGGTATGAGGGGCTTTGCACATGGGCTGAAGTTCAGGATCTGAGATGGGGCATTGTCCTGGATCACCTGGGGGGGGCAATGGAACCCAAAAGTTTCTAAAAATGGAGCCATGATGGTCAGGGGAAGGTCATGAAATGTGGCAATGGGGTGGGCAGAGGTTAGAGTGGTATGGCCACGAGGCCAGAGGCAGGCATAGCCTCCTGAGGACAGAAAAGACACGGGGCAGGCTCTGCCCTAGAGCCTCCAGGGGGCTGCAGTCTAAAAACTCCAAATCCAATCCCACACGGCTCTGCCCTGCAGAACCGTAACTGGATGGATCTGCGATAACTTGTTAGCACAGCCCACGAAGTGAATCCAGACAGGTGTTGGGTACTTGGTAGCTGGCTCCAGGAATCACAGGAACATCAGAAGGTGGCTATGCCAAGGTGGAGCCCAGGTCACTTCTGAGGATGCTGGGAACAGGAAGTGCCAGGCAGCCTCTCTGGGGAGAGGTGGGCGAGTGTCCTCAGCCACCTCCCATTGAGCTGCCCTGGCTAAGACTAGAAGCTCCTGAAGTGAGGGTCTAGTCCTGCATCTGGACTCAGTGCCCCTTCCCCATCCAGAGGCGGACCTGACACTTTGACCAGCAGCCTGCAAGATGGATTCCCACCAAAAGGAGGAAGTTCAAAAGCATCAGGATCATGTTATCAGAAGAAGGTAGAATGGAGAGATTCCCATCAGGCAGACAGCACTTGTCCATCTCAGGACCAGAGTCAGTCATTTCTCAACCCCAAATGTCTATGATCACTACATGGACCCCAGAACTCTATGGCTTTTTTTTGACTCAGGGTCTTGCTGTGTTGCTCAAGGTGACCCTGAACTCCTGGGCTCAAGCAGTCCTCCTGCTTCAGTCTCCAGAGTAGCTGGAACCACAAGTACATCAAGTGCATGCCACCATGCCTGGGTAAGGGGATCCCTTTTTTTCCTTCTGTGCTGCCTGGAGATGGAACCCATGGCCTCACACATGCTAGGCAGGTGCTCTACCACCAAGCTGTACCCCCTAGCCCAAGGGTTTCCTTTTATAATGAAGACTTTCCACCAATTGAACTGCCTTCCTCTGCAGCCCCCGGGGGGTCACCCCGTCACATCTGTGCAGACTTTGGCTTAGACTCTTTATTCCCACTTGGTGCAAAATCACCAGCATCACCCCTTGCACACATACGATTTGCCAGCAGATGGAGAAAGCAGCTTTTTTGAGGTCATAGGATACCTACTTCCTGCTTGCAGTTTGTAATCCTTCTCTCCATGGCCAAATGAGGATGAAAGAGGGCCTGTGGCCTGGGGACATCTGTTGACACTATTTACCTCTGGGCCAACTTCCCCCCAAGTCCCTCTCCAGAAACACTGTTCCAGTTGGAAGAGCAGGCGCAAAGCAAGAGCTTCTCCGCTCTGTCTTCAGGGCGGGTGGAGACAAAGCTGACCTTCTGCAGGAGGTCGGCGCACAGCGGCGAGTGGCTTCTGTTACAAGGCTGGCCCCGGCCTCTCTGATGCTCATGCCCATCAGTCGGCAGTCAAACAACCCTCTGTGCGTCTCAGCCGGCGCTGAGGACTGGTGGCGCTGGGTTGCAGTGGGGCAGCTTGTGCCACAGCTATTACAGATGCCAAGCATCCCGTGGAAACCCCCATGTTCATTTCAGGTCCTCACAGGTGATGTGCTCAGAGTGCAGGCCTTACATTTTCCCACATAGAATGGTCTTCGGCTCAGGGCTTCACGAAAGCAGCACGAGCCCTCCTGGGTTGTGATTAGTTTCTCACACTGGCACTCTGCACACGCACGTGCGTACACATCTTCTCACCTCTCTACCTCTAAAGTGCATCGCACCAAGATCAAGGCTGGTTGGGCATTGATACTTTTCACTGACGGTATCAATTTCAGAGAATTTATAGTCACAGAAATAACAAATGATAAAAGGAAAGCACTGGCCTCTGGAATCTGCGGGCTCAGACCCAGGGGGACAGTCCCCGCATCTAACAGTCGCTCTCCTGACCAGTAACTTTGGTGAGAGTTTATTGCTTGATGGGCACTAAGTGTCTAACATCTTAGATTCTTCTCTGGGCTTTCCATTAAATTCTGTGGCACCTCGGTTACATTTTTATCTTGTGAGTCTACATTTCCTCAGTTTACAAATGAGGCGTTGGCCTACAATCTCCCCAGCTATTTTCTAGCTGTCAAATCTAGACATTAATCTTGCTTAGTTCATTGGGACTACTGTAACAAAAGACCATAGACTAGGCGTGTTATAAACAACAGAGAGTTACTGCTCACAGCTCTGGAGGACAGAAGTCTAAGATCAAACTTCAGCATCTTGTGAAAGCAAAAACTTAAAATTGTGTGTGCACCTTTGTGTCTATAGGCGCCTGTTTGTGTATGTGTGCTGGGGGGGGGGGCATTGATGTAGCAGACACAGGGTTCTAAATGACTCCTGCACCTCCCAAATACCTTTCCAGCTGCAGCCAGTTGGCAGTGTTGAGAGCGCATGCTATTTAAGTGCATGAGATTGTCATTTTCTGAAACCCATCTGGGGCCCAATTGGGTGGGAGGAGGGTATACCTTGAGCCAGAGCTGTAGGACACAGGGCTGCCCCCTCATCCTGCCCCTCAGTCCATGCTGCGGACCCCCTCCCCTGGCTCCGTCCTGACACTCCCACCGACATCATCAACCCTGCCTGGGATTCTTGTGCCAAGGCAAGACTATCCCCTGGAAGCTTGTGTGTCAGTGAGAGCTACTTCTCTCTCTCCCACTGTCCCCTCGCCCCCACCTCTGCCTTTATACATCAGAGGACTATTCTGTTTCACAGCAAAGAGTCAATAACATAGGGCACTTTAAATTGCTGTCATTTCAAATTTGCATAAAGGCCCGAGGCTCCTGAGAAAACATGCTTTGCCATTTGATTTGTCCTCATAAATGGAAACGGCTTTGGCCATTTTCTGGACAAATTGCATGTCTAGGTTTTTAAATAAATAAGAGCATAGAATTACTTCTGGAGTGTTAAAAAGACTTAGGGATGTGAACTGACTGAACAAGTGACCGGCTGCAGAGACAGGGTGCTGACCCCCAGTGGGAGGCGGGTGCTCCCGGGTGCTTGTGGGGGAGAACACGGTGTAAGTATCAGGATGCACATGGTGGGGGGCAGTCCAGCCATGACCAGGATTGGGGCACCACGCGGGCTGCCATGTGATGGATCAGGACAGTGTTTCATTGAGTGAGAGAAGCCAGATACTAAAGATGGCGGCAGTAGCCACTGGCTCCTTCCCTTCCTGTGATGTGTGTGCAGCAGGGCCACCCACAGGACACAGTGACAGCCAGCGGTGCGGGGCTCAAGAGGGGGAGGGGCGGCTGATAGGTGCGGGGTTTCCTTTTCTGGGGGTCTAAACGTTTTGGACTTAGGTAGAGGCGACATTGTACAATGTCACAAATGCTGAGAACAGTGGGAGGGGGCAGTTTAAAGTGGTACAGTTTCTGGTATGTGAATTATATCTGAAAAAGAAAGAAAAGAAGAAAAAAAGAAAAATAGAAGACAGAAAAATGAAAAGAAGAGAAGAACTAAGAAGGAAGGAAGGATGGATGGAAGGGAAGAAGAGAAGAAGGAAGGAAGGAAGGGAGGGAGGGAGGAACAAACAAGGACGGTGTGGAGCCCTGGAGAGGCCTGTACCCCGCTCAGACCCAGCTCTGACCCTGCCTGGCTCAGAGCCTCTGCCAAGTCACTCAGTCTACCCATGGGCAAATTACTCAGCTTGGAAATTCGACTACAATGGAACAGACCCATGGCCCAGAGGCCAGATGTGGGGCCTGGAACCCAAGAAGCAGGTCGTCTTGTTAACTCCAGTCTACAGACAGGGAAGCCAAGACACTTGTGAGTGGAGGTGGCCCAGCCCAGGGCTGAACTCATTTCTGACCGTGACCCTCAGCACTGCCTGGCAGGTGCAGAGGAACACCACAGACCAGAGATGAAGTTGCCTTAAATCCTGGCTCTGCCCTGTCCTGGCTGTGCTTCAAATCCTGCACGCAGCAGGCCCCACAACTGTGAACCCACCGAGTAATCAGGGTTGCTGCGGAGATCAGGTCAGATGCTGGCTTTGGGTCCCTGTCGGGCTGAGAACAGAGGGCAGTTACTGAGCATAAATGCGAAATGTCTGCCATCAGGCGCTGGGGGATGGAGGGGCGCCAGAGACTCCTCTTGCATCTCTCTCTTTGAACATGGGGGCTATGCAGGGGGAGGGGTCAGAAATACGGTGACAGCCCATCAGCCATGTGAGTGACACATGTGACAGCATAGGTGTTCGGATGTCTGTTTCAGACGTTTCCCTTTACAGAAGAGAAAACAGGACTGGTGACTCTGAGTCTGTCTTATTTCCCTATCTTGTTCCTCAGTTTCCCTCCCCAGGGGCCACCACCTTGGAGAACCTGGCACATATCTTTCTAGGGCATGATTTTACAGTATTACCACATACCCATGCCCATGCAAGGAAGATAAGGCCTCATCCTGCTGCAGTCCCCTCCCTCAGCTCCTTTCTTCCCTGAGCTGCTGCCTTCACAGTCCAGCCCCATCCACACAGTCTCCTTAGGTCCGCACCACAGACAGGAGGGGTTCCTGGTCTTATGCATCCCTCCATCCTTCACTTCGCCATTCCCCACAGAGGGGAATTCAGCTTGGTCTGATCTTGGCCTTACAAATCTCTCCATCTCCGCATGAGCCAGTCCAGCTAGGCGGAGGCTCTGACTCCAGTGCAGTGCTGGCCAGAGTGGGGACCTTTCCTGCTTGGTCTAGCCTGTGGCCTCTCTTGTCCCACTCAGAGTGGTGGTATGGGGCCGAGTCTGCCCTAAACCCTGCAATCACTGCTGCACCAAGCTGGCGCCTATTGCTGGACTGGGCACAAATTTTCTCCTCAATGACTGCACTGCATGGGGGAGTCCTGGAAGGTGTGGAGCCATGAGATGTGCTGCCTGAGCTGGGAGTCTCACGGTAACAATGAGGACACTGGACTGGGACACCCGTACTAGAGGCTCAGCAGGTGCAGTCTTTGTTGTTTTGCGTTGTGGGCAGCATTGGTTCCCCACACATGCTTGTCCCTGCTGGGTGCTTTTGAACCTGAGTATGAAGAGGGCCCTGCAATTGGCCTTGCGAGACTTAACCATGGCAGCTAATGGCACAAGCCTGTTCCAAAAGGAAAAGTATAGGCAGAGAAAGGCCAATGCCCATTTCTTCTTCTGTCTCTGATGTGGGGTAGAAGGACTGTGGGGGGCGGAGGGAGGCACCTTGGCTCATGGGTCTGGCTTGGCAAGATCAAGGTCCAGCTTAGAAATCGGACCCTGGAAGAGAACGAGTGTCTGATGCTCAGGGCCTGGCAGCCATCCGGCAGGCTGACTAGGGAGGGTGCTTGAGCTGAAGGTTCTGGACTCAGGGCTGCCACCTGATTAAGGAGCTGACTGGTTCTTGCAACCAGTGATTTACCTAACCCTGCTATTAAGGATGCACGGTGGGGTGCCACTCACAGTCTCACAGTTCCACTGCTAATGGGATTCCCTCTGAGCAGGCGGGGCGGAGACTTCAGCTCTGCCGCCTGCTGTCTCCTGGGACTTCCCCTCAGGGAAGTGTGGGGACCTCCCGACCTGCTGGCTGGGACAGCAGGCTCCCCGGATGGGCTTGTTATCTGACCTGACTGCGCCTCCTTCTTGCCCCTTTCCTGATGAAATGATCCCCCAGGATTCCAAATGAGGATTATTACTATAATTATAATTATTATTTGCAGCCATATTAAAACATGCTCTGGGAGATGCCAACAGGGGACTACTCAGCTACTGGGGAAGCTAACATTCCCGTCTTTTCTTCCACAGTTGTTTGGCTTCTGGAGAAGCCGTTGGTGGCAGGGGCATTGAGGCACAGAACGGGGAGAGAGGACGCTACCAATAGAAGGCTTCTCCTGAATATCCACAGAGAGAAGAGAAAAGTGCTTCTCGATGGGCACGTCTCCCACAGGTCCACCCACGGCCTCCTTCTCCTTTCCTCTTGCCGATGCTTGGCAGGTCTTCCCAGGAATCTCGGTGCGGCGCAGTGGGGCTGATGAGGGTCCTTGTCCTAAGACAAGAGTATCGCAGCGGGGTTTCATGGGCTGGGACAGCAGGTGCATCCAGAGCTGAGTGGGAACATCTTCCTCACTCGCTTGGACGTCCCCTTGAAGGTCGTGATGACCCAGGTAGCCCTGGTTGTCAGGTAGCTACGACAACTTGGCAGTAACCACTGGGCTATTCCATGTGCAGGAACAGTGGGAATAATAATTTGTGTTTATGTCTGAGTTTGTTTTCAAGGGTACAGTCCATAAACTGAGGGGCTTGCACCAACCAAGTTTTATTCTCTCCCAGTTCTGGGGGCCAGAAGTGTGAAATCAAGGCATCGGCAGCACCGAGTTTCCTATGCATCCTGTGGCAGAGTCTTCTCTCTTCGAAGATTCCAGTGTCTGTGGCAACACCGGGGTTGGGTTGCCACTGATCACAGCCTGCTCTCCCTGTGTCTGTGTCCAGATTTCCCTCTTTATAAGGACAGCAGTCACTGGATTAGGGCTCAGCCCAAGGGCTTCGTCTGGATTGGCCACATCTGCAGAGACCCTGTCTCCCCCAAGGTCAGAGGCACAGGTAGTGCCAGCGAGGGTGCCATGCAGCTTCTGGAGAGGGGACACAATTCAACCCCGAAAATGTTTCTATGGCCCTGCACAGTACTCCCACATGGGTGACTGCCCATTTGATATTAAACAAGGGGCAGTAGAAAGGGCTGATGTTGCCACTGTGGGGGAAACTGAGTCCCAAAGGACTTAGATTCAGACCCTTTAGTCTCCAGACTGCCAAGCTGCTTT
Source organism: Pedetes capensis (assembly GCA_007922755.1). NCBI lineage: Eukaryota > Metazoa > Chordata > Mammalia > Rodentia > Pedetidae > Pedetes > Pedetes capensis. Next base: position 134,376 of record VMDO01003225.1, read on the forward strand.
TGAGACCCCCTTTTGTGCAAAACAGCCATCCAATCCAGGCAGCACGGTCATAGTAGTAAAGTCATCAACCCTACAGGGGCCACCCCACAGCCCTCCCAGGGGGACTGTTTTGGCTTCTGGTGTCTTCCTGATGGAGCCAACAGAACAATTCCCCCCTCAGTTAAGCAAATGAGTCACAGGAAGTAGAAGGAATCCACGTGGAGGCAGAAGGGGACTCGGGGAGGGAAGGCTGGGCAATCTGATTCTAAAGCCCATGGTCTGAGTCAGGACGTGAGCTGATGGAGCACTTCAGTAATGCTTCATCTTGGCTTTGAAAAAGCAAATGCATGGCTAAATACCTCAGGAAAAGTTAAGAAAAATAAAACCAGCCTTATTGAGATACAATCCAGGTACCATACAATCCATCTGCTTAAAGTGTATTCTCTGGTGCAAATAGCACATTATCCAGTTTCGAAACATTCCCACTGCCCCAAAAGGAAACCTGATACCCATCAGCAGTCACTCCCTGTGGTCCCCTCCGGAGTCCCTGTTGGCCACCTATGTGCTCTTTCTTCAGATTCCCCTATGCAGACAGTTCCTATAAACAGAGCCACTCAGTGTGTGACCACCCGCAGTGGCTTACTTCCTCAGCATCATTTTCAAAGTTCACTCCCGTGTCAGAACTTCATCCCTTTTTATCACCTCACAATGCTCCATTGTATGGATGGACCGCGCCTTGTGTATCCACTTTCCAGCAGAGGGACATTGGGTTATCCTGACTTTTGCCTATTTTGACCAGGACTGCTGTGAACATTTAAATGAAGTGTTTTGCACAGACAGAGGCTTTTGTTTCTGGGGGGGAGTAGGAGGGGGTTGCAGAAGGTTCTTACAAACAGGTGATCACCCAGACTCTGCTAAGGCGAATTCTCTTTTCTTAACGCCCGGTGGCGTTATTTCTAGGTCATTTCACAAAGCTGGGGAGGCCCCAGAGGGCTCATCCCAGGTCTGAGGCCGAGTAGAGGCCGATGCTGACCACCAGCCAGGCAGCCTGGGTCAGGCCCCTGTCCCCAAGCACACTCTGCTCACAGACCCCCAGGAGCTGACTCCCTCCATGTTCCGTGAATGATGCTTCTTGTGAGTGAAGAACGCGGTGTTCCGGCTGTGACATTCCTAGACGGTGGCTCATGAGTGGGCGTCTCCGTCCACTGCCTGCATCCTAATGAGTGGCTCCCTTGCCCACTCCTGGCGGCACAGGCTGTCTTTGTGGGACCTGCATGCCTTGCGATGTCTGAGCAGGAATCAATGGGATGCTGTGAGGCGAGCCTGTCCTGCCTCCCACCCACGGGCGCAGGAAAGCGGCCCTGTGTGTGATCTGCGCAGCTCAGCTCCTGGCACCGGCCCCGCTCCTCTGCCAACAAGTGCCCCCTTTGACAAACAGGGCAGATGGTGTGCATCTCCCCTGTCTGCCCCTGGGGCTGGGTCGCCTTTCAGCCCTCTACACCCACAGGGCCGTCAGGGTCAGCCCTTGGAAGCCTGAATGAGGCATCTGTCCCTGTGCTGCTCACAAAGTGAGCCTGAAGTCCCCAGGGATCTGGGCCTTGGAGCCTCTGCCTCTCCCTACTTCCCTCCCTCTATGTTATGCTTTCCAGCCACTGTGCCTCATTGCTTTGCACAGGCTGTTCCTCCTGCTATGAACACGGATCCCCCAGATAGCCAGAGACTCCATCCTCTTTTCCGCAGCCCACTTCCCTGCGTCTTCTCCATAACTCATATCATCCGTGAGACACTGTTCCCTTTCAGACTTGGGGCCGTGCCTGTCTGTGGCAGAGTCTTCTCTCTACAAAGATTCCGGTGTCTGTGGCAACACCAGGGTTGGGTTGCCACTGATCACCACTCAGCCTGATCCCCCTGTGTCTGCATCCAGATTTCCCTCCTGGCCTCCCTCCGGGCTAGAAGTGCCACAGAGGGACGACCTCACGTCTTCCCTCTGCTGTTCCACCCCAACAGTGCCAGAACAGTGCTTGCTCACAGTAGTGGTTCTGGAAACAGATGGGGGATGGAAAGAGCAATGGTCTGCAACCCTTTCTAGTCGGAGATTCTGAAAGCGTTCAGGAGAAGGGCATTTGGGGACAACTGGCTTTTGAAGATGGCCTGAAATTAGGAAGATGGACCTCAGCCCACTCCCATGACCCAGATCCTAGAAGTTGCCAACCTTGGAAATGAGGCCACAACTGTGGAACAACATGGCTCAGGGTGATGTGCTGTGTTGGGACCATGAAACAAAGTCCCCCTGGAGCTGCCACCTTGGCTTGGGCAGTAGGAGATGCAGCAGCTCTACAGGGGCAGTGTGAGGGGGCCAGAGCCCCGAGGAAGGACCAGGCTAAGCTTTGACAGCCTGATGGAGGGGAGAGGAGTCAGCGAGCTGGGCAAAGCATGGACAGCAAGGATGGCTGGGTTCTGCCCACCGGCTCCAGGGGATGCAGATCCCTACTTTGCCCTGGGTTATACCTACGTGCCAGCACCCTTTCTCATTGGTCAGTTACCATCAGCTCTTTTCTCACTGGCTGGAGCCTGTGCCACCCAGGCCGGTGGAGTTTGACTATCACCCATTTGCACCCACGCAAGTAGGGGGATTGAAGCAACAGGTAAGGTCCTCTGTGCACTGTCTCAGGTGCACGCCGAGTGAGCATGATAACCCCTGACCCGTGGGAAGTGACGATTGTTCATGAGATGCTTACAAGGATCTTCCTGGGCCTCCCCAGGCACCGGAAGGTCAGGAAATGAAAAAGGGTCATCCTTGCACACAAGATCTATGCAGGCCCACACGTGGGCTTTCTGCTGTAAGAACTTTGCTCTCTGTATGTCACAGGGAATTAAAAGCCAGCTTCACCCCTCCTGCCTGCCATGGCCCCATGTTTCTGCCTGAGTTACCATGCAAGGGACACAGATGCACCACGGCAAGCCACTTAGCCGGCCTGTCCTGGAGAGCTGCAGCTCCTCTCTGCAGGTTGTTGTTGTTGTTATGTGCCGTCAAGTCGGTATCCGACTCATAGCGACCCTCATAGGGTTTTCAATGGCTGTTTCAGGATTGCCTTGGGAGTGGATTGCCAGGCCCTTCTCCAATTTTTGTGGTGCTGGGAATTGAACTTCGGACCTCAGAGACTGCAGTGCAGCGCTCTACCAACTAAGCTAAATCCCAGCCCTCTCTGCAAGGTAGCTGAGCAAATTCCTCCCTCTCTGAGGACCTGCGCTCGCAGCTCTGTGGCTCACAGCAACAGAGCAATAATTCTGGGTCCTGTCGCTATGGGGAAACCTCACTCCCACCTCATTTACTTCCAATTCATGAGCCCTTCAAAGCTAGGGTGCAGCAGACAAAGTTTACTTATCTGTCAATTTGCTTCTAATGCAAGATGGAGAATCTATTCCGAAACATGCATTTAAAACCAGAAAACAATTCCATTTTAGCAGGCAGCGTCCTCAGAAGACCAGCACAGTAACTGAGTTATTAAGGATGTCGCCCTTTGGGGTGGCATATGGTATGAACATCCCTGAGAAAAGCTAGTTTTTTTGCACCCCAGCCAAGAAAGGAGACAGTTGAGGAAAACATACCTTATTTCTCTAACGGTGTAGACATTTTTCACTATTTTTAATAGCCTTGTATCACTTAAGGGTGGAGACATAGAGTTGCCAGGTGTCAAAAGTGTTTCAAAGGCAGGTGGAAAGGCAGAGCCTGCTCTAGCAAAAGCGGCTGAGGGGATCTGGTTTTCCCCTGTTCCTTAGAATCCTCCGGTGTCTTTTTTTTGTAGTAGTGAGGGTTGAACCCTGTGCATGCTAAGCAAGTGCTCTACCACTGAACCACACCCCAAGCCCTTTCCTATTTATTTTTTTGAGACAGGGGCTCGCTAAGTTGTGCAGGCTGCATCTGGCCTTGAACTCATGATCCTCCTGCCTCTACTTCCCAAGTTTCTGGGATCAAACGTGTGTGTCATGGGGCCTGGTGAACCCTCTATCATGGCTGAAGCACACCCCCCCACCCCGAGTGTGTGCGATGAGGATGTGTATCCACACCTGGCTTCTCCTCTTTCCAGAGCCAGGGGTAGAGCCTATGGCTGACACCCTACGGCCATGGAGATGAGGGTGGTGGTGATGTGAGCCAGTGTGGCACGCTCTGCTTCCTCTCTCTGGTGGAACACTCAGGGTCCAGACCCAGGGTGATGCGAGTTGAGCCCTGGAATCCCGTGATGGGTAGAGCCCAGGCTGGCAGGAGCCACACTTTGCACAGATGGCATCCACAAACCTTGGCTGTGTGGAGTCACCAACACGCTGGACAGGTGCTGGTCAGTTACCTGGGGAAGCCAGGCTGGTGGCTACTGGGTCACAGCGGGGATCTCCTACCAACACATCCAGGCACGGATGGGGCAGGGTAGTGAGAGGGGTTGGGGGAGAGACACCCTGTGGACGGTGGTGTGGGAACACCAGCACCCACCTTCCCAGACTTTCCACAGAAGTTGGGGGCACTGACCGGACCAGGGGTCCTGCAGGCTCCACGGGCTGCCTCAGGTATTTGGTGAAGGCCAGGGGGTTTACATGTCGCAGTACCCAGTTAATCCGATTGCTTTCAACCATGTGTTCCAAATCTGTCCCCACACCCCATGGATCCTACTGGACCATCACTACAGGCTGAAAGTCCTGCACCTGCCATGCAAATAATGATGACACTAACCCCTGGCTGCTGGGATCAGCAACACAGTGTGTCCCAATATGTGGACATGTTCTTGTGATTGACTTTTCCCAACAAAAGCAAACCAGAACTATTCAGGAAAAGGATGGGGACTGGCAGAGTGGGGAGGGGAGAGAAGAGGGGTAAGGAGTGAATAGGATCACCCCTTACATTATACATTTGTTTGAAAATGGCATAATAAGGCCCTTTGTTTTACACAATTAATATATGCTAATAAAAAGAAAGGGCTGGGGTTTAGCTCAGTTGGTAGAGTGCTGTTCTGCACTCTCTGAGGACCTGGGTTCCATCCCCAGCGCTGCAAAAACAGAAGGACCTGGAAGTCCACTCTGAAGCAATCCTGAAACAATCAGCCATTGAAAACCCTAGGTAGGTTGCTGAGTCAGATCCGGCTAGATAGCAACTACAAACAACAACAACAATCAAAAGGAAAATAAATACAGTTAACACATAAATTTAAAGCAAAGAAATCTCAGATCGCACACTTGGTCAGAGTGGAGTGCAGTTTGCTACTCTATTACCGTTGACAGTGCCAGAGCCCTACCAAGGTAAAATACACATGCCACAAAATGTCAAATGTCCATTGCAATGAGGTTTAGCAATTTTCCATAGTTGCACACCTTTGCCTTGTTCCAGTTTTGGAACATCTCCATCACTCAGAAGGGTCCCACGTGCCACTGCCAATTAATCTCTGCTTCCACATACAGCCCCAGGCAATCACAGATCTGCTTTCTGTCTCTGTAGTTTTGCCTTTTCTAGAAAGTTCATTTAAATGAAATCCTAGAATATGTAATTTCTAAATGGCTGGCTTTTTTCATCTCAGTCGGTTAAAGGGGCATCTGTTGTTTTTTCCTGTGTGTTGATGAATAGTGTTTGGTCATCTGGCCACACCACAACTTGCTTATTTTTTCACCCACTGAGGGATGGTGGGTTGGTTCTGGTGAGGACAGCTGCTGTGTTATAACACCTGCCTACCTTTATCCCTGTGCCCAGATGTTCTCAGATAACTAAGAGATGCAGGGTTGTATAATATGCACATTTAACAGATTAAGACACTGCAGATCTGTCACCTAACAACTATGATCATCCTCCCTATTATCTTACATTAGCATCATCAGAGAACATAGGCTCCAGTTTCCCCAGGTCCACACCAGCCCCTAGTATTGTCCCTCTCTTCATCTTGGCCACACCAGTGACCATGAGACAGTATTTCCCTGTGGCTTTATTCACATTTCCCCAGTGACTAATGATACCCAGCATTTTAATTTCCCCAACACTTCAGATTTAAGTTGATTACCACTGTAAATCTCAGCTTGTATTCACGTTTTATATTTCTAGAATGTTTTTTGGCAGGTTCAAATTCCCTGAAACTTTAACATAGAGCTTAATCTTTATGTCAAGGGAAATTGAAAAGAATCAGAAAACAGGAGGGCAGGAGACATTTTGGCTTATCATCAACCTCCCCTAAAATCAATGAAGAAAAAGAGAAGGTGACATGCTTTGTTGGCACAATGATATGTTTTTTTGTTACCAACAATTTGAATGGATTATCAAAGCAGATATCATCAGTAATATTTAACCTTCCACCACCCTAAAGTTCCTTGTACAATTAGGATTTTTTATTTTTAAATATCCACCTGTTGCCTATACTGGCAAAGCCAGTGTCTGAATAATGAAATTTGGGGGTGCACCTAACAGCCTCCAGGCTGCTCCTGTGAGCTGCTGCTGTTTTCTGGGTGCTTTCTCACCCTCTGGGAGCCATGTTCCTCTGCAAGGGCTCTTGACTTCTCCCTCAGTTGGTAACGAGCAGGTCTCTGAGGGCCTGCAAGAATCCTCCAGAACCTGAGGCCCACAGCAGAAGGGTGCAGACCAACAGCCATGCCCAGGAGGCAGCCCCACTCTTCTGGATGGGATCTCAGATCCATTGACACCTTCCAGGAATTAGTGGAGACATTTTCCAGCACCCTGCACCCCGGGGCAGCTTTGCAGAGTTAATTTTGCACACAACCAATCATCCCACGGTAAAATCCCTTGTCCTAGTTGGAGTTACTCACACATTTCACAAATAAACACTGAGGGGGAAAAGTGGATCTTGCTGCTTTCTTTCAAGTGATTAAGGAAAATAGAACCAGTGTGTGGGCTTCATGATTTTTCTGGCAATGGAAGAAAGAAGAATTCTCTGAGGACCCAAGAAAGGTGACGTCAATGATGAGGAGGGGGCACGCTTGGGAAGACTTGGACCACTGCATTCCCTTCTTCCTTGCCAAATCTTTCTTGGTTTCTGCCTGGCTGGCCCAGGTGGCTGAGTGCACTGGTGGGCAGCCCACAGTTGGGAGTCATTCCACCTGATTCCAACCACAGCCTGCCACCGGCTAGCTGTGTGTTACCAGCAAATCACTACTCTCTTTGTGCCTCAGCTTCCTCTGCTTTTAAATGGGGAAATGATAGCTCCAATCTTATATTAGTTGATTGTGGCCACTGTAACAAATGACCATGGACTTGGTGGCTTAAACAACAGGAAGGTTATCCTCTCACAGTTCCTTAGGCCCCAGACCAAACCGAAGATGTGGCAGGCCAAGCTCTCAGTGAAGACTCGCAAGAAGGGCCTTCTTGCCTCATCCAGCTGCTGACATTTCCCACAAATACTTGGTGTTCCTTGGCTGGAGGACACAGCCCTGCAGCATCTGTCTCTTTCTTCCCAGGTAAGGATCGGTGTCTCCTTTTCTGGGTCTTACAAGGACGCACGCCCCTGGGGTCAGCGCTATCCCTCACCCACAGAGGCCTCACCTCAACCCTTACCCTGGGCCCACTGAAAACACCCAGTTTGCAAATCAAGTCACAGTCCCAGGTGCTGGGGTTAGGACTTGGCCACATCCCTTCAAGGGACATCACTCAGCCCACTGGCCATCTACTAGGGGGCTGGGAGAAGCTGTCTGTGGCTGTCTTCCTTGCACAGAAGAAGGGGATGCTGGCTGGGCATGAGCAGGGGATTCCTGGCATCAGCTGAAACTGGTGAATTGAGAGAAGTGGGAGCCATAGGGGGTCAGTACTTGACCCAGGAAGGCACCTTGAGAGTCTGGATTCCAGCCCGGGGCCACTTCACACCTCCCCCTGCCCCAGGGCCTTCTGTGCTTTTCTGTATATTTCTTCACCCTGATTTCCTCCTGGGGGTGTGGCCTGCAAACAGGGCAGCAAGCTAGGCTGAGGCAATTCTTTTTCTAAACACCAGCATTATTAAGACACAACTCACATGGCACCCCTGGGTAAGGCAGGGGCTTTCGGTAGATTTGCATAGCCATCTATACAGTCACTTTCAGAACATTTTCATCCTTCCACAAAGAAATTCTGCATCCCGTAGTGATTACCCCCCCAACTCTCCCAGCCCTGGGAAGGCACTAAGTTGCTTCTGGCTCTGTAGATTTACCTATTCTGTAGTTTCGTAGAAATGGAGTCGCACGGTATGTGGTCTTTTGTGACGGACTCCTTTCATTTCGGATACTGTTTTCAAGGCTCATCCTTGCCGTACTATGGATCAGGGCTTCATTTTTATTGCCAAATGATTGCAGTGCTCTTGAGTTGAGTGGTATAGTTATTAAGTAGGAATCATAAATTAGGCTGGGTATGTCACTGAGAACTGCCTACAAACCAAGCTCTGTTCTAATTATATACATTATTTCAACTGAGTGCCTTTGGAAGTTGGGCAGGCTGAACAAACAGGTACAGTGTGTTTGGGGGGAAGCTATCACAAGCCCTGGTGCATGCCTGGTCCAGTGCTGGCCAGATGCTGCCTCCTTTCAGCTCTGCTGATTGCTGCCAGATCGATTCTTTTAAGAGAAGCCAGGAACTCAGGTTTGTGTGAACTCTTCATCAACAAATACGGACAGCAGACAAAAATAATCTCAAGGCTACATTCAGACACAAGACTTCCTCCAGCTAACAACCCCCTCTTGTAGGAAAGCAGACCATACACATCCTGTGTGTAACCTGTGGGGAAGGGTGGCCAACTCCTCCAGGCTTACCTAGACTATCCTCGTGTTAAAACGGGAAGCCCTACATTCTTGGAACCCCTGGAGTCTTAGGCAAACTGGGACTGATGGTCACCTTCCTCCAAGGTCACCATTGCTGAGATGTGGTGGCTGCTCACCATGGGGTCTACTCACAGGGTGAGTTTATAACACAAGGAAGAAGTCCATCTCTTCAACTCACTGCCACAGCCTCCACACCAAAGGCACCATTTTTTCTCCTCAGTTATTAGGTCTGATGTTTGCTTGCTCTGAAAGATGACATCACCACTGTCACCGTGACTCCATCATCATCACGCTGTCATTGCAACCATCGCCAACACCATCATCACCATCACCACCACCATCACCATCATCATCGCCATCACCATCATCACTATCACCACCATCATTATCACCATCACCATCACTATCATCATCATCACCACCATTACCACCACCAACACCATCACCATCATCACCATTACCACCATCACCATCACCACCATCATTGTCATCACCATTATCACCATCACCACCATCATTATCACCATTACCATCACTACCATCATCATCACCACCATTACCATCACCAACATCATCATCACTATCACCATCATCACTATCACCATCACCATCACCATCATCACCATCGTTGCCACTGTCACCATTATCATCATTATTATCATCATCACCATCACCACCATGACCACCTTCACCATCATCATCACCATTATCGCCACAATCTTTATGACCATCACAAGTATCATCAATGCTGCCATCACCAATAGCTTCCTTACTCTCTGACAGTAAATATTTTCCAGTTTATGGTGTGGGAGTGGAGAAGGTAGACTTGGGGTTGACAGAGATTTGGGTTCTGGCCCACACCTTCCCTCTGCAAGCTGTGTAACCCTGGCACCCTAGCTCTGCTCCTGCCTCCATGCCCTCACCCACACAGTGCAGCAATAAGGCTCTGAAACCACTGAAGAAGCATTGGGGGATTAGATGGGATGAGGAACACAGAGCACCAGGCACGGTGCCAGCACTTAGTTAACAGTGATTATTATCATCGTGGAAATGAAACCCAGTGGGATGCAGCAGCCGTGGATGCCACAGATCAGCTGGACCTGTGCAGCCCTGGTTTGCAGGCAGTCTTGCTTGGTGTTGCTCTGGCCCTCTCTGAGCAGGTCCCCCAGGATCACACAGCCACACTCTGTTTTGCAGGCAGGGGACAACGTTTGCCTCTAAGGAGAAGTTTCCATGATAGGCACTGAAAGAAATGTGCCACAAGCATTGTATATCCTGTGAAATATGTGAACACATCTTCTAAGCTGCAGAGTCTGTGGCGCACGTCAGAGTAGGGGCAGTGACTCTTGCCTGTGGCGACTCACAGGCCAGGAAGGGAATCCAACCAGCTCTTACCTCAGCCTCCAGCAGAGCTGTGGAAAGAGCTCCCCGGCCCCCACTCAGCCCCCCCCCCCCCCTGCAGAATTTGGGACTTCTAGAGGTTCTGAGAAAATGAAGGTATTCTCCTGCTGCCCATGGTCTCTCTCTGTGGGAGCCTTGTTTTATAAATAATCTCAATTAAAAATGCCTCCAAATCACAGGTGACATTTTCCTTCACTGATGTTCACAGTCCCAGTCCTCCCTCCTCAATATGGAAGGCTGCAGAGAAATTAGGTCACAGAAAGGTAAATATTCCCGGTGAACATGGCAGCAGTGAACTTGGGGGCTCAGGTGGGATATGGGCAGCAGGGGATGCCTGGTCTCAGCTGCAGGGTTTCCTGGAAGCTGGATTGGGAGCAGGGGATGGGGGCATAAAGGAGGTGCCCTACAAACAAGTCCGCAGCTGGGTGCAGTGGTGCGTGCCTGCCATCTCTGAGACTCGGGAGGCTGAGGCAAGAGGACAGCAAGTTGAAGGCTAGAGGCGTCCTGTGCAACTCAGCAAGAGCCTGTCTCAAAATAAAAAATAAAAAAAGAGGCTGAGGGTGCAGCTCAGTGGTACAGCACTTGCCTAGCATGGGCGAGGCCCTGGGTTCAACCCCCAAATACTGAAAAAAAGTGGTCTAGGGGTACAGCTCAGTGGTAGAGCACTTGCAAAACATGTGCAAGGCCCTAGGTTCAATCCTTACTACTATGGAAAACAACAACAACAACAAAAAGACTGCCAGCATGATTTCTAAAGGGCCATAGTACAAAGACAGAAAAGCCTCTGACTGCGAATGCAGCCTCTGGGGCTGGGCTCTGGGCTCCTAGAGCAGGCACAGGGACAGAGGATGACATCTCAAACTGAGGTCAAAGCTCAAAGATATTCTTACAAGCTCATAGATGTCAAGTAAGAGGCTTTACCCTCTGAGGCTCAGCTTTCTCACCTCTAAAGTGGGGGTAACACTGGCCACCTTCTGGAGCCTTGGGGATGACGTGAAGAGATATTGCATGTGGAATGCAGAGCACATAGTGAGCACTGGACTATGTTAGTGATCGTTTCTGTTGGCAATTGTAGGGGGCTGGGAGGATTTCTAGTAATTGGCAAAATTAACAAAAGGTGGATGAGAAAACCTTGAAAGAGAATCCCCACGGGACCCAGCACTCCCATCTCTGGGTAGGTATACAAAGGAAAGGAAGACACCTCTGTGCCCTACGCTCACAGAAGCATCACTCACAAGAACTGAGACACAGAGCCAAACCTCAGCATCCATCAGCAGTTGAGTGGTACAATGCCCAGTACAAATGCACAATCGAATACTAGCCAGCCACGAGAAGCAGGAAATCCTACCAGCACAACATTGTGGCTGACCCGGGAGGTGGTGGTGTTAGGTGGTGTCTGATAGAATCAGACTCATAGCACCATGTGTACGACAGAACGAAACACTCCCTGACACTGTACCACGCAGACAATCTTTTTATGTTTGAGCCCATTGTTACAGTCACTATGTTTCTTCTCATTCTGAGTTGTCCCACATAAGCAAAAGGAGGTTCCAGGGACTCTATCTGTTCCTGCCGTTAAGGTCAACACTACTTTGAGGAGGCAACTCTTCCCTGGTTGTGTCTTGAATGCCTTCCAGCCTGGGGGGCTAATTTTCTGGCATTATATTTGACAGTGCTTCTCTGCTATTCATAGGGTTTTCAATGGCTAATTGTTTCAGGTGTGGGCTGCCAGGTCCTTCTCCCTAGTCTGTCTGTCAGTCTGGAAGATTAGCTGAAACCTATACACCATGGGTGGCCCTGGTAGTGTCTGAGACACCAGTGGCATAGGTTTCCGCAACACACAAGGCCCCACCACGTGACAAGCTGACAGACATGTGGGGGAGCAAGACATTATGCTATGTGAAATAAGCCAGATGCAGAAGAAGAGACTCTGCCTGGCTCTGCTCAGGTGAGGTGTGGAAAACACCGGAACCCAGGGAAGCAGAAGTAGAAAGGGGATTTCCAGAAGCTATGGGGTGCTGAAGTCTTGATTACGCCTATGCGTGAATCATCGAGATCAGGGCGACAACACTGTGCCCACAGTTAACCACGGGGTATCGCATACTTGGAAATTGGTTAGGAGAGTGTGTATCATGTTAAGTGTTTTACATACACACACTTTTGGGAAAAAAAAAAAACCCAAAAGACAAAACCCACAACCAGACGTCAGCCAGTTTTCTGTTACTGCAACAAAACACCTGATACAGTGAGTTTAAAAGGACAGAAGGTTTCTCTGGGAATTTGGTTTCAGAGGTGCTGATCTGTGGTCAGATGGCCCTGCCGCTTTGGGGCTTGTGGTGAGGCGGAAGATCATGGCAGGAACCCATCGCAGAGGAAGCTTCTTAGCTCATCACCACTTGTAGGCAAAGAGAGAGATGGGGTGCCACTCAGTTTCCAGCATCCATTTCAAAGGCCCACCCCAATATCCTAACTCCCTTCCGCCAGGCCCCCCTCCTGAGGTTTCCACCTCCCCCAATCATGCCTTGTGCTGGGGAGCCTCCCACACAGTTGGGGGACAATAATCCAAGCCATAGCATGGGCACGAGGAAGCTCTGGGGGACAACGGACACATCTGTTATCTTGGTTGTGAGGAAGGTTCTGCAATCTACGCCTGTGTCCAAACCCGATTTTGTTACATCAGTTTTAACTCAGTGAAGCTATTTTCAATAAGAAGATGGACTAAGGGGCTTGGGACTTATCCCACGAGCTTCATAGAAGCAATAGAGCTTCTCCCCTGGGAATGGAGCCACGAGCGGCTGGACAGTGGGAAGCAGATGGGGGTGCCTTTGGGGTAGCCCAACCCAACCTCTGGGGCTCCTTCAGTGAGTGACATGTGTCACTAAAGACTTTTGCCCTTAGCTTGACATCTTGGCCACAGTGGATGGGTAAGGGGTTCCCACCTAGGGAAAATTTGGGGCACGGAGTGGAGTTTGGGGGCAGTGCCATGCCAGGAGCGCCCAGATGATGCGCCCTGGCTCCTCAGTTATTTTTAGATTCAGAGACAGAGTGGTGGTGGCAGAGGGTGTGACATCCTTCCACTGTGACTCTGAGAGATTCAGCTTTTCCGCAGGGTGCTTTGGTTCACGCCGACGGCTTTCAGGGGCCTGCATGCATCCTGGTGGCAGGTAGACCCTCAAAGGAGACAGGAACTTCCTCCATGAGCGTTTGGAAGGCAAAAAGAATACTTCTTAGTAAACTAGAAGAATGTGCTGATTTTGACCTTTTTGCTGAAAATGAAGAGGATTTAAAACATTTACTGATGAAGATCAAAGATCATAGCCTTCAATATGGGTTATGACTAAACATCAACAAAACAAAAATCCTTACGACTGGGTCAGCACGTAACTTCACATTAAATGGAGAAAAGATTGAGGTTGTCCAAGATTTTACTTTGCTTGGCTCTATAATCAACACCCGTGGAAGCAGCAGTCAAGAAATCCAAAGACGCATTGCTCTAGGAAAAGCTGTGGCAAAAGATCTCTTTAGAGTATTGAAAAGCAAAGATGTCACATTGAAGACGAAGGTGCGTCTGACTCATGCC